>JAOTQW010000008.1:2039745-2054203 GCA_026260075.1 Sisor rabdophorus
GGACCTTCTTGTTGTGAGGCAACGGTGCTAACCACTGCGCCACCGCGCCGCCCACACTAAAAATCAGGCTTAGTGAATTTTTTTTTAATTATTGATTTACGTTGTTGCCCAAAAAAAGGTCAGAAGATACAAAAACGAGTACTCGTATTACAAGTAGTCTGATAAAACATCTGTAATTAAAAGACCTGCTAGCTAAACTAATAATCCCCAAAAAAGTGCAGATATTCATATGGGTGCGTACTGGGAAAGTGGTTGCTGGGGATGCACTGATACAATTTTTACAAATATATTAGGTTATTCTGTTGCAACTGATGAATTGAATTTTTGTGTTCAACGATGGCTCTAATAATAAAATTGAGCTGCAATATTTTATTGACTCATCGGCAGGCTTTGATCAATTACATTTAGTTACTATTGAGGGTGCACAATTTTGAAGAGACGTAAAGTATTGCAATATGCTGTAAAATATTAAATTTAACATTAGATAGTTTCTCTAAAGAGATGATTTCGATAAATGACTATTCCACAGTACTATCAATTTATATCAACAATTTATGTTCACTAATCATTTTTAGCTCTAGTCTGAAACATGGGTTATTGACAGTTGAGACACTGAGAACGTCAAAAACACAGAAGGGAAGTCTATCTCGCCCAGAATCTGCAGTTGGACCACAAAGCGTTTTTCAGAAACGTCATTTGTGGTCTAAAAGACAGCAATGTTATAAACATCAGCACTCGGTAATGTAATGACAGCTGCAGTTTGAGATTAGATCCCCCAGAACTTGTGGTGCAAGCTATTCAAGACTTGATCACAACATTGAGGATTAGAAATAATAAATACGGTGCAAGTTCAGTGTTACCCTAGAAAAAAAACAAAACAAGCCCAGTCATGTAAACTTTATACTACGTGTGTTTTTATATTAGTAATTATAGCTCAGGATTATAGCAGAAATGCAGAGGAAAAAGATGCTGAAGTAATACATTAGTGCGGTTTGTATGCAATTACTATAATGAACTGCAATGAAATGAATTTTTTTATAAAGCTGATGTGTTTTTGTTAGTTTATGTAAGCCACAGGGCAGTATGGTGGTGTAGTGGTTAGCAGTTCGCCCCACAACAACAGGGTCTCCAGTTCGATTCCCAGGCGAGGGGTCTTTCTGTGCGGAGTTTGCATGCTCACCCCTGCTGCTCGCCTTACGTGTGCTGGGATAGGCCAGAGTTAGAAAATATACGGGTATAGAAGATGAATAAATGAATGTAATCTAATGTAATATATATATAAACTCTCTTATGATGTCTGCAGCAGCAACAAGAATAGTTTATTTATCTTCTATACCCGCTTATTCCCGAATCAGGGGTCACAGGGTCTGCTGAAGCCTATTCCAGCGCACATAGGGGGGGTACACCCTGGACAGGTCGCCAATCTATCACAGGGCCACACACACAACCAGACGCACTCAAATTCACTCCTATGGGCAATTTAGAATCACCAATCACCAACCTAATGCACATGTTTTGGACTTCGGGAGGAAACCAGACTACCCAGAGGACACCCACACAAGTGCAGGGAGAACATGCAACATCCGCACAGAACGCCAAGCCCGGCATTGTGAGATCTCCCCCAGAGTTTTTTATATAATATATATTATTATATAAAAAATATATTTTATATATATATATATATATATATATATATACACACACACACAATTATTATATTATAGATTAAACAAAAGTGATGTATCAAGCCACATACATTTATCTTTTTTTTTATCCAACTAAGTTATCGGTTAGGGCCTTGCTTAGAGGGCCAACAGATGCAGTTTTGTGGTAGTGGAAATTAAACGCATGATCTTCCAATTAGCAGTCCTTAACCCTAAACTACCACTTTTAGCTTTTAACCATAAGATGGCGCCACATTCCATTAATCCCATTGATACACTTAATGTGCTCTGTCGCTTTCTCTTTTCTTGCAGATGGTGGGCGGACTGATGAACTTCTGTTTCTACACGTTTGTGAACAAGTCTCTGAGTGTGGAGTTCCCCGAAATGCTTGCCGAAATCATCAGTAACCAGCTACCAAAAATTAAAGCCGGGAGCGTCAAACCGCTGCTCTTTCACCAGAAATAAGGAGGGGAAGGGCTTTTTTTGTGGCAGTGGGACAACATGCCTTAAAACTAAATCACTTCACCAAGCGTTCCTCATTAACCACACAGAGGGACAGGAAAAGAGAGGATGTTTATGATAGATGAATGGATGGATGAATGGACGGACTGTATGCAAAAGAACAACGACGGGTAAACGACAGAAAAGTCCGCAGTGAATACAGTGGTAGTAATAGTCTGGTTAATGAAAAAAAATATATATATATATATTATAAATGTTGTCTCAGGTGTTTGATTCTCAACATTAAAATAAGTAATAAAGCTGTTTTTTTTTTTTTTTGCTTAACAACACCATAGCACTTATGGTCACTATATTAAATCTTTAAGCGCTTTAGATTTTTAGATCTTTAATTTCTATTATACAAACGATCTATGTACTATGCCATCCTGATATGCATCATGTTTGAAGTATTTCAGTAAAAGTGTACAGAGGTTTGGCTTAGACGTTTTTTCAGGTTGAGCACTTGCACAAGACGTATCTTTATCCGATTTCTGATTTGCTAACCGCTTTACTGAATCTCACATCGACACCAATTATAGCAAAAAGGGAAAATCTGTGCCTTTTTTATGCTTCCTCCTATTTGATTTATTTTATTTTTTTTTGTAAAATTGTAAAACTCAGTATCCATATTAGATCTTGCATTTGATTGTATTTTTATACCCACTTGCACTGTCAATTTTCTTTGTAAGCAGAAACCTTTTTTTTTATTTGATTTTTTTTTTTTTTTTTACGTTTCTGGCAGCTCACTTACACAAGAACTGAAATAATTCTCACCGCTATAACAAATTTGAAAAAGAGTTTAAGGAGCTCACACATCTTTCCCATGACGACTTGTTCAAATCTGTAACACTTTTTCAATGCCGTTTTTCAGCAATTTTCACTCCTGTTTGATGCTTTATAAGTGAAGGGCGACATGAAAAGCTTTCGCAGGTTTACATGTAACCGAGTGTGTTTGCGCTGCTGCTTGCTGGCAGAGCCCTGATGGAGGTGATCTTTGTCCGGTGTACGGAATCAGTTCATGCCATGTAAATGTATTGCTTATCATTTCTTCTCTCGTTTGTTTTGTTTGCCGCAATGTATGGAGAGAGAGAAGGGAGGGAAAAAACTCCAGACATAAAAATGCAGAATTTACAGAAAAATATTTTGATAATAAAGCTTTTATGAACTATCAGACGAATACAGACTGACTCATCGAACGGTAATGAATGAATAAATACAGTACTATCGTCAGAGAGAATGTTTCTTCTTTTTGTCTTTTTATTTTTCCTTCTCACTGTTTCTCTTCACCTTTATCTCTCTCTCACAGTTTGTTTTAGCTTGATGTCATTCTTTATTAAACCTGTACTTTATTCTAGGCTCTGATGTTGCTATTGTGACCCTTGCTCAGTCCATCATTGTCAGATAAAGCGCAACATGCTAAGCCTCACTCACTTCTCGGGGAAATTTCTACAAGCTTCTGTTTGTTGTATTTTACTCTTTCTGTGCCAAAATGTGTATTAATTTCCGAATTTTAGACACCCAAAACTGTGCTTGTCTTAACAGTTGTCAATGAGTTCTGCTGAGCAGGAAATAGAGAAAAAGAAAAAAAAAGATGGAATATTTTCATTTTTCTCTGTTGAAGCTTATTACATGTTTAATACATGAATAAAAAAGACCAGATTATATTCCGTGTCCATTCGATTACTGACTCTAAATTGGGTGGAGGCAGCAAGTCAGGCCGAAGTCAATTTAAATCAACCTAAATTTCAGGCTGGAATATCTTAAAGCCATAAATAAATTGCAATACATAATGCATAATCATACGAGAGGATAAGGAAAAAAAGAAAAAAAAAAGACAGAAAACAATTTAATTTCAGGAGACACTGGGGTGGAGCGGTGGTGTAGTGGTTAGCACAGTCGCCTCACAACGAGAAGGTTCTGGGGTCAAATCCCGGGCTTGGGGTCTTTCTGTGCGGAGTTTGCAAGTTCTCCCTGCCCCTGCGTGGGTTTTTTTCCGGGTACTCCGGTTTCCTCCCACAGTCCAAAAACGTACATTTAGGTTGACTGGTGACTCTAAATTGCCCACAGAAGTAAATGTAAATGTGTGATTGTCTGTATGTGGCCCTGCGATGGAGCGGCGACCTGCTTCCTTTGCCTCTCGCCCTATGTGCGCTGGGATAGAAGATGAATAAATGAGTTAAACGCTAATTAATGGAAGAGGTTACACTGAGCACATAGATCACCTTAACAGCTTTCACGTTACATGATTAGGTAATAGTGTTTAGAGCAAAAAAAGGAAAATGTAGACTTGGTTGAGGTGTTCGAAACTAGAAAGGTCAATTCTCACCACCGAATCACTACTGTTGGGCCCCTCAGCAAGGCCCTCAACCCCTTAATTAATCCATCTACTATGCCGCTTATTCCCAAACTCTGGGTAACAGGGGTCTGCCGGAGCCTATCCTAGCGAACATAGGGCGAGAGGCAGGGGTACATAGTTTGGCAGTCCATCGCAGGGCTACAGACAAATGAACAACCACTCACACTCATACTCACTTCTATGGCCAATTCAGATTTACTAATCAACCTGATGTACATGCTTTTGGACTGTGGAAGAAAAATGAAATACCTGAAGTAAACCCAGGGCTTTCTTGCTGTGAAGCGTTTTTTTTTTCCAAAAGAAAGATCATTCATTAATCTTCTATACCGACTTATTCCCTTACTTGGGGTTACAGGGGGCTGCTAGAGCCTATCCCAGTTTATCCCAGGGCAAGGTCGCCAGTCCATCGCAGGGCTACATATAGAGGAACAACCACAGACACTCACTTCTATGGGCAATTTGAAATCACTAATCATCCTAATGTAAATGATTTTTGGACTGTGGGAGGAAACTCAGAGAGGCCACACAAGTGCGAGGAAAACGTCCAAACGTATTCAGGACCTTGGAATGTAATGTTACATTATTTACAGTTACATTTACAGACTTTGGTAGATACCCTTATCCAGAGTGACTTACAGTTATCCCCTTTATACAACTGAGTAATTGGGGGTTAAGGACCCTCTCAGGGGGCCAACAGTGGAAACTTGGAGGTGCTAGAAATCAAAGCTTTAAGTTGGTAGTGCAACACTTTAACCACAACGCTACCATTGCCCCACGTCCATATTACAAATTTAAATCACATCCTTTTATTTCAGTACTTTTGGAAGAGTCTTTATGTATGTACGAATCCTTTTCTTACGTGAAAAATACCCGGATGAACTACCCGGAAATACCCGCGACGTACACGTCATATGCGGAAGTATACGTTTTTCTATTTTTTATGCACCCGTTTTGTATTTTCTAACGTTAAAACGTAGCGCTATTGGCACCTTGTTTATACATGGCTTATATAATAATACTTATTTTATATGAAATGTCGGACAAGAGCTGGCACGGAAATAATGATAACGTTGGGACACTTAACAGCAATGAAAACATGATTACCCCTCGCTTTCATTTTATAGGTAGTATAGCGATAAATACGGTATTCCTAATACAGCCAATGAAACGCATTTTAAAATATTGCTTGGATCTTATCTATACACTTTTTATATTACAAAGTTATGTGTATTAACCAATAATGATGTAATAATTCCAAAATCATCTAGTCCCCAAATATCTGCGTTTCCATTCAAAGTGTCTCACCAGTTTATTATTATAACTGGTGTGATGATCCCGGGTTTGAGTGGAACGTTCACCAGTCCAGCACAGAGCCTTAGACATATGGGCAATTTACAACTGTCTCTCCTCAAGTGCTAGTCTAGTTAGAGGGATCTATAAAATTACAGAGCCTCGCAGGAGCTTTGAGGGTGGACTGGGACTTGCTCCACTGACCCAAAGCTATAGTTTATATTCCATTTGATCAGAATCACTACACACCAACATTGTCTTGCTGTAGCAAAGAGAGACAGATTTGAGCCAGATGAAGTCTGTTCCCTTCTGAGTCTGTTCCTCTCATGGTTTCATCTTGCCACAGTCGTCAAGGATTTTGCTCATTAGGAACAAACGTATGCTTTACACAGTCACTGCATTCTGTCTAAAGCTGCGTTGATACAAAGTGCTATCTATCTATCTATCTATCTATCTATCTATCTATCTATCCATCTATCCATCCATCCATCCATCTATCTGGTCCTGATTTTATCTGATGCATTTTCTTAGCAGGGCATAACAGTGAGCCATTAAAACACAGATGGCGTCACTATTGTCGAAGCAATGTTTATTAAAAGTTAATTCGCACGAGTGTAAACATATAAACCACCTTATACACCACTGTGCAGAACTATTTTAACAACATGCACGTCACAAAAAATTCATAAGGGAAAAAAAAAATCAGGACAGCGGGATTATCATCATCATCATCTTCATCATCATCGTCTACTGGTAATTTTGGCAATATCATTAACCTTTGTTCATGATACGAATTACAGGAGAAAGACAGGTACGTCACTGCATGAGAAATCACTGTGCATCAGAAGGAAAAGCTTCGTATGTTCTATTTGGGTGTCATGCTTACTAAATTATGTTTATTAATCATTGTGGGATTTTGGGGTAGGATTTTAACTTTCTTCCTGTGGTTCTACCTTCATACCATCTTCAAAATGCAAGCGTAAAACGACTTCTGATATCACACTAAACCCTAATACAGCTAAACTTTATATTTCACCAAAAAAAAAGAAAAAGGTTACAATACTTACTCACAAAGTAAAAGTCAAAATCTCTCCAGCACTCAATAACTTGGAGCACTGAAGCCCATTTTACACCAGACGAGACTGCATTTACATTTCTTATCCAAAACTCCTCATATTCATCATTTTTTGATCCATCTGAACAGTTATGGGTTAAGGGCTGGGGAACCTATGATGTGGTAGTCCAAAACCACTGAGTGACCATTTAATCCATGAAAACAGACTAAAATATATAAAAATCAGAATTCTAGATCAGAGATCAGCAGTAAATGCTCTGGATTTTTCTCATCAAACTAAAAACAGCTCCGCCATGTGACTGCAGCTTAGCCTTTGTGCTGGGTTGCGTCTGGTGTAAAATGGGCAGAACGAGCATCGATAAAAGATATACAACTGGATGCACTGCTTCTTTCGCAAGGCATTTATAGTCTAAAGCGGGTGGTGGCTTTCACGGCTGTCCGTTATAAATGTTGATTAAGAAATATTAAATTCTATGCATTACCGTCGCCAATATTGACTGCTCTGGAAATTAATTACAGATAAATACTTGATTAGAGGACTATCAACAGTCTGGTATATATATACACACACACACACACAAAGACATCACTGTACCTAAAGATTTGCTTTCATTAATTTGCTGTTTTGTTGCAGCGAATTCTGATTAGCACTGACGAGTCAAAGCTGGATTTTTGCCATATTGAAGATTTCATAATAGTCCTGAGATGCAAAATCTAAACACAAACAAAGAGTTAGCACAAAAAAAATTAAATCAGACTGTACTTTAATACAGTAGTGCGAATTTACCTTTAGTAGATAAAAAGGACTCTGGTGCGAGAGACACTTGGAAAGGAATGATCAGCCATGTTGCGCACTCGCGAGTAATTAACGAAACCTCGAATAAACAGCAGGAAGCCTGTTTTAAAAAGAATAAACAGTAAGGCCATATTTTCCACCCTCACACATACATACATGTTTACATTTAGCAATGTATACTCACCCACAACCAGGAAAACCCACCACAGCCAGTACTGACCATCAAAGTAACCCGGAAAATATGTGGAAAACTGGATTAAAAAAATCAAACAAAAAAAATACAAACTGTTACCAAACATCTCAATCCACTGAATCTCTAGACTACCAATTTAGGTGAAGTGGATTTATGAAAAAAAACATGATTAATCGATGACTGCTAACAGATTGTTCATAATAATCATTTTCCTGTAAATGAAGTTTGGTTTTCCAGAGGAGGATAGATAGGGAGGGTGTGTGTGAAGGTTTTAATGTGTGCAACTGTGCGTTTTAGTAATCAAGCTGAAAGAAAGCTGAAATTAGAAAACATGCGTGTTCGGTTTCTTAAAGGCTTTAAGCTAGCCGAATACAACCATCAATGCAAATTTAACCCAAATCCCTGTGCATTTTGATTGTCCATGTAACCAATCACAGTAAGACACCCAATACTGTAAACAAAAAAAAACAAAATCACCAGACATTGAGCATGTGCGCAAAACCGCAAAGTGGCGGTCGGATTAATAATCTGCTTTTTTGCTCCCACAGAGACATAAAAATTACTCGTGTGGGCCTAATTTGGTTTTCCTGTTAAATGAATGTCTTAATGAATGCAGTGGTCCGATATGTTGCAGCGTCACATTCAGTTCCTTCTTTTTTGCATTAAATTCTAATTATTTTCATTTAGCAGATTCAATAGTGACCTGGCAGCAGAAAATAACAAATATAAAGTAAAGACCAATCAATAATTAATCCTCAATTTCAACAACCTAATTGAAAGCCCATTCTTAATAATATCTGTGTAGGTTTTTGTCACTTCTACTGATATGCAACCATAAATTTCCAGATATTCAGAAGCAAACTAGTAAAACCTTTATTATTAGTTACAACAGGAAATCAGGTTTTTTAAACAATCCACACAGTCTCTATTCTGTGCCACATAGAGGGTAAAGAAATTAAAGGTTTCTATAAAAAAACTAAGATGTTTACGATAGAGAGACTATTCTCATATAGAAAATCTCGCAATATCTTACAGCCAATAAATGGGGAATTATACTCCTTGGTATGCTTTAGACTAAAATAAAGTAAGATTATCTGGAAAATAAAGTAAGTTAAAAGATTTTATTGCATTAAACAAATAATTGTGGTATCTGAAGGAAATCATTTTAATCAACCTTTTAATATGGTGTCTTCTCAACCCTCTGGCATTAACTCTTTATTGAAGCAACCCTTCTGGACTGATCTGGGTGGGTCTGGTGCTTTCTTTATAATCTCTGCCATCCTGTTTTGAATTATTTATTAGCTATACGTGCACTGCATAACGCTAAAAGATTTTCTGAGCTGCTCTTCTCAAGTCTGTATGCCCTGTATTTAGGGTAGTGATCTGTCTGGCGGTGAGGTTATCACAAGAGCTGAATTTCAGAACTGTGTTTTTCCATATTTTTGTTTACTTAAAAAAAAATAGGATTAACCCGACAATAAAGGCAACATGTTCTAGGATGTGTAACATATTTAAATATCAGAAAGTAAAAAGCTTTTAACTTTTTAAAATCACTCTAAGATAGAGATCAAACAGAAATACTAGATTTGGCATTCCAACAATATTATATTGAATTTAGATGTAGGTATGTGTGTATATAAAAAGATTGATATAACAATTTGATGTTCTGTTTTTGACATTTTTAATATTATAAACTTATTATTAATATACATATATTTTTAGATTTCATTGAGCAGTTAAGGATTAAGGGCTGTGCTTGGGTGTCCGACAGTGGCGTGGAGTTAAATCAGCTACGTTTTTGATCAGCAACACCGTGACCACCTACACTAAAACTGAACTTACACTAAACTTTAGCAGTATTTCGTCTGTGTTACAAGAACATATTCCTATTCAATGCACTGAAAAGTCTTACCCTGACAATCAGGACCCATTTCACCAGGGAAAGGCCGAATCCAGACACTGCACCATAGCGCCCTGCGGCTGAAGTGGTCAGGCAAAACGACAGAAAAAAGCCAATCCAGTTGAAGAGAAAAGCCACTAAAAATGAAAAATATCAGGAATCATTACGCTGCAATGCTGAATGGCACAAAAACGAACAGATGCCTTGGAAATTGTCAGTTACCATTTGGAGATTTTTTTTTATATTATACATTCTGTACTGTAATATTCTTACTGAAAAATGTTAGCATAAATATGCCATCATTTCCAACTCTAAGCTGGTCGACATCATCAAAGTCGTCTCTGCCGCTGAAATCCTCGTCCTATTAGAGAAGAGAGTTAAAAAGAATGCGTGTGAATCATTGAGCAATAACTAGTATTGTACATTAAGCTCTGAGGTATTTTTGGGTCATCACCCGTGTGGGCATCAAGGGTACACAGGACTCAGCTTTGGTCCTCTCAGCTTCATCGTACGATGGTAAAGACGTGGCGACGTTGTATGATGGGGGTTTGGGGTAAGTCCCATCATCCTTGTAATCAAAGAAGGCTGTTGGAATAAATGTATAAATTGTGGGAATACTGTAAACATTAGAATCGGTTAATAATAGGAAAACTAATTGCTAATGTTAAATCCCTGTCAAAGCTCTTACCCGGGTCAGCTACAATGCTGGTGTAAGGAGGCGGCGCATCAGTTGCTTGCTGGGAAACTGCAGGCGCCTCAACCTCCTCCTCGTTAATTAACTGTAGATGAGAAGTAAAAATACACAAATAGATTTTTTAGGGTGTTCATTCTCCAATGCAATTGTGGACATAATATTTCCCAACAAAACATGCATTTCTTTCACTAGAAATGCAAGCAATACATTAAAATATATGACTAAATATTTGACAGAACTTCCAATACATTAAGACTCAGCAGCAACAAGATATCAGAGTCAGTAGAAAGTAAATATTAAGTTTTTTTTTTTTACAATAAATTTAATTTTCTGGATTTTTTTTATTAAAAATAAATCAAACCATTTTTTACACCCAAAAGGTCAATATAAAGACTATTATAAATCTTTTTCAGATTTGCAAAAACTAATTGTTTATCAGATCATATTGGCTGAAATTCACACCTACATTAACACTAAAGTTTCAAAATATCAGATAAAATCTCTCTTAACTTTCTCTTTTTTCTGTCTAGCTTGTTGCAAAGTCTGTTATTTACTTGCTGACAAATGAACCAAGCTTATCCTAAGCTTTTATATGAATATTGTGGTGTCCTTGTCAAGATTGCATGATATTCGTTATTTTCTCTTGACATTTAATTGCAAATTGAGATAATTAATGATTTATTTCGATATTTATTTGTTTTTACAGACAGCAGTAAAATTTTAAATTCAGAAATGGTTATACATAAGGGTAAAAAAATGATTTTGGTGCTGAAGCATTAGTAATGTGTATGATGAGGGTGGTGCTGCCATTAACGTACCTGAAAGCTGTTAATAACAACAGAACAACATTATCTTTCGCAAACTTGTGTAGACCTGTGTGGCTCTTTACGGCCGGACTAATTGTGAGCAGCACTGCTTTTCTGTCTTTATACCAAACATGTGAAAATGCTCATGTAAAAAAATGTCACGATTAATGTTTGCATAAGTGCTGCTAGGAGTAGGTAGTATAAGCAAATTTCATATTCATGTTACAAGTCATTTTTCCCATCTCGGTCATGATATTTTGTTCACTATATAGTTAATTTAATGGGTATGTTTTTTTCAGAAAATTAACAAATTGGGCTATATATAATAAATAAACTTTAATCCTTCAGAAATGGATGATTAGGGATTCTAAATTGGCCATAATAGTGACTATGAGTGTGTGTGGTTGTTTGTCTATAAGTGTCGCTGCGATGGACTGGCGACCTGTCCAGGGTGTACTGCCTTTTGCCCTATGTGCGCTGGGATAGGCATACAGAGTGTGTTTATAGGAATTTTTTAGGCATGTTTCCAAAATGCATTTCTGCATTTGCGACCTTGTACACTGAGACCAGGCCCCTCAATCTCCACTTTAATTCATCTCAAAAAATCACTCTGTAACCCAGTCAACTTCATCCACACCAGACTATCATACATGTCTTTATGGACCTTGGTTTGTGCACAGTCATGTTGGAGGGGAAGGGGCAGTGAATACACCCCTTATATATATGTAAATATAAAAAAAGAAATAAAACTTCAATGTAAAGTAGTAAATGTACACCTTGTATATCCCATCAACAACAAACTCAACACACAGCCATTAATGTCTAAACCCATGGCAACAAGTGAAAACACCCCGAAAAGGAAATGTCCAAATTGGGTCCAAGTAGCAATTTTTACTGCCTGCTGTCATGAAACCTGTTGGTATTACAAGGTCTCGGGTGTGACTGGGGAGCAGGTGTGTTAAATTTGGTGTTATTGTTCTCATTCTCTCATACTGGTCAATGGAAGTTCTACATGGCACATTATGGCAAAGAACTCTCGGCTACAAGAAGATTGCCAAGACCCTGAAACTGCATTTGCCGTCCCAGAAGGAAACCTCTTCTAAAGAAGGTGCACAAGAAAGGCAGCAAAGGTTTTTGCTGAAGACAAGCAGGCTAAAGACAAGGATCACCGGGACCATGTCCTGTGGTCTAATGAGATCAAGATAAACTTGTTTGTTTTAGACACGGTGCCAACCGTGTGTGGCGGAAAATGAGGGAACTATGAATGCCAACATGCACTGTAACATACTTAAGCAGAGCGTAATTTCCTTCCTTTCGATGACTGGGCCGCAGAGCAGTTTTCCAACATGATAAAGAAGCCAAACACACCTCAAATATGACTACTGCCTTGCTAAAGAAGGTGAGGGTAAAAGTGATGTCTCCAACATCCATTAGCTCTGTGATGTCATCATGAGTGGAAGAGGACTCCAGTGACAACCTGTACTCACTTTTGTTGCCTGGGGTTTATATATTAATGGTGAGGGTTTTTAAAAAAAAACAAAGACAGAAAATTTACACAAGCTCGACATTCACTACTTTACATTGCAGCAGTTTCATTACTTTAGTGTTTTTACAGAAAAAAATTAACATTAAATAAATATTTACATGAGTTGTGTGTAATTTAGATATATTATATTTATATATATATATATATATATATATATTTGTCTGATGGCTCAGGTGTTATATATATATATATATATATACATAAAAAGAGAGAGATAAATTTGCTCTAAGGGTCCAAATGCTGTAAACATAAGAGATGTTAAAGAAACCGGTAAGTAAACAAGTAAGACTGTAGCAATTAATCGCATTTAAAACTGGTATTCATCACTTACGGACATATATTAGTGCATAGGATGAAAAGAATGCTGACTTATCCTTCTAATAAACATGGATTAATGGATTAGGAAAATGATCGTTTGGGTTAATGCCACAACGTTTTGAGCAAAAAGAGATAAAGATCAATCTAGTTAGACGTTAAAAGATTAAGGTTCTAACCTTTGTTTTAGGTCAGATGTATAGAAAAGAGATTACGCCTTTACGGTGTGATTTACAGAAGGGATTTTCCACGGATTTTATCGGATTACATAACGATTAGCTCAGAGGGAGAAAACTGTCAGACCAGCGGATGGGCCTGAAAACTAAAAAACAAAAATACATTTAAACTATCATGTAGGGTAAAATGATTTTCCACGAATCCTACCCGTATGAATAAGCGAAAAGAGAAAGAGGAAAAAATAACAAACGATTTTCTAAAAATAAACGATGATTTTTTTTTTGGTGTTGTAGGCTAGCTAATTAGCTAGATTAGCCGTGTTGGTATATGTGAACACGGCTGAAAAAACACATTTGGTCTAAAATAAACTCTTTTAGATGACATTTTAATTAACTTAAGAAAAATAAATAAAAATCAAATAAATGTAAAATGTGAATCAGCTCTTAAACTTCAACATCTGGAGTATCTACTTTAAAGGAGCTAGCATGCTAAAATCTTTCTTACCTGCCGATACCCGCTCCTCTGCTCGGCCATTATTTGGTTCGTATTCAGCAGTGGTCAGTTGTTTACACGATTAGCTAGCTAAATATTTTAGCTAGCTGTCTAAGAATAAATCCTTGGTTTTTTAATGTTTTTTTAATTGTATTTTTTTTCTTGGCGTAGACACGGAAAAACAGCGTCCTCGATAGACTTAACACGACAGAAATGGCAGACTACCGCGCATGCGTATTTGGTCACTGAGCTCACTTATTCCCTTTACAACTTGGGTCAAAGATTAAAATCGCTAGAAATAATAAATCTAGTTTATCTTTAAAATAGTAAACTACTCATACATAGTTAATAACAAACTAAAGCTATTTCAGCCAATAGCTTTATTATTTATATTATTTAGAATTAGCAGTGTTAGCTTTAGTATCAGGAAGTGGCTGGCTGTAGAAACAGTGGTGTGGATAACAATCTAATAAATGCAGTTAATTAACAGAGGCTGTTTGAATTATAAATGTTTTTAGATCAAACAAACCATTTGTAAAAGTATTGAAAGTCTATGTATATCATAATTCCCTAATTCACATTATAGTACAGTACTTGTTATCATTTCATTTCATCTTCTTTACCCGCTTATTCCCGAATCCGGGGTCACGGGG
>JAOTQW010000008.1:2072311-2085319 GCA_026260075.1 Sisor rabdophorus
GGGATTCGAACCCAGGACCTTTTTGTTGTGAGGCGACCGTGCTAACCACTGCGCCCTACAGTTATAGTTTTCCTTCCGTTTGGTTGGTGGATAAGGTGTTGGGCTGGTAGATGGACCATCAGGGTTTGATTCCCAGCACCACCTCCCTGCTAACCCTAAAACAATTGTAATAAAAAGAATAAAAACAAGTCGCTCTGGATAAGGGGCGTCTGCCAAATACTATAAATATAAATGTTACAAAACAAACAAATCTTTTAGTTGGCAATACGGTCCAAGATGATGTTTAATAAAAATGTATATAAATCAACAGCTTATTATTAAAAATAAGCTTAATAGGTTTTTAAATATATATATAAATATTCTCACACACACACACACACACACGTGTAATTATATATAAGAACATTTAAGCGCAAGATATTCCATAAGACTCTGGTTGGATATTTTAGTATTGTATGAATAAAAACAGTCTAAATATCGTTATAATAATCGTTAGAATATTGTTAAGTAACCTAATGGGGCTTTTAAAAGAAGTTCAATTAAAACGTGTATAATTTGTAAGAAACAAAGGATAGACATGGTTAGCTATTTCGGCTCATCTGACCGGCAACGAGAAATTTCCAGAACATCAGCTAGCCAACGACAATGTTAGCTTAAATTTCTTTTACTAGCCAGCTAACATCTTCGTAAATATATTTAAAAACAGTGTTGGCGTTAATTTTTTGATTTTAAATATTTCTAAATCACAGCTCCGTGTAAAATAGCATTTTGTGGGGTTTTTTTTTAACAATGAAGGCTAAACAGCTAGCCTGGCTAGTTGACTAGCCGCATATGCTACACGGGCTGTGTCCAGAATGGCCGCCATCCTTCTACATTCGCTCGCTACAATACGGTGCTTTTTTCTGCCCTATGAAGTGCACTACACGATTAATAAAAAAGAATTTAAAACACAGCCCCAGCATCATTTTATCCCACGTTTCTTCGTTAGCAGAATTATGCTGTCGGCTCCAACAGCGCATGTGATTTTTAGAAATAATGTTGGTTTTGATTGCATATGATAAGTAAGAGGAATTAATCTGCCAGGTCTACTCACGGTGTACACCGGTCGCTGTATTCGTTTGCTATAGTCTCAATGCCTCCAGCTCGAGCGACCGCTATATAGCAGTTCATAAACCCGAGATCAAATCCCACCACAGACATCTTTAAAAAATGACAATAAGAATCCTTTAGCTAATGAAAATATAGACACGATACACAACAGCGAAGTTTCGGAAAGGTTCTAATACAAATGCGAGATGTTTTAATTTAACATCGCAATCCTTGTTCACGAGACGCGCTAAGCCGGTGGCGAAATGACGGTTGGGAGGGGTAAGTGCTTCCGGTATAAAGTTCAGGAAACTGCTGGAAAAGACTGCGAAACACGTGACGACATTATTTTAATTTACCTGTACTGTTACTTGTACTGTGTTATGATCACAACACTAAACCTTTGATTGAAATAAAAATATTAAAAATATATTATATCAAATAATACCTTAGATTTTTTTTAAATAACGTGATAAATATTCGTAATAAAACGATGGCCAATGGTTGGTGACCAATTATATTTTTGGGGTTTGATCGACACCCTAATTCAGAGAGACTTACATTTTATTGTTTTATTATGTACAATTAGGAAATTAATAGCCTTGTTCGGGCAGCAGCAGTGGTAACTTGGTGGTTGGACTCGATCTTTCAGTTAGCAATCCGTAACCACTGAGCTACCACTTTCATCACATCCATTATTGGTAGTGAGTGAAGAGGATGAAGCGGCAGATGATTTGCTGTGTTGAAATGGGGAGGAAAAAGGGAAAGTGAACTAACAATAACCTCACCTTCTCTTTTCCCTTTTTCTTTTCCGTTTCCTTCTTTATCCCATCGCCTTTCTTGATATTTTTTCTTTTCTTTTCTCTTCCCCCCGATTTAAAATATTTATTTATTCATTTTATAACCATGTTCATTGATTTATTACCACTTCTTCCCTAACTCGGGGGTCTGCTGGAGCCTATCCCAGCGCACATAGGCAGGGGTACACAATGAACAGGTCGCCAGCCCATCGCAGGGCCACACAACAACACAAACAACCACACTCACTCCAATGGGCAATTAAGCGTCACCAATTAACATGATGTACATCGATTTTGGACTGTGGGAGGAAACCGGAGAACCCGGACGAAACCCACGCAAGCGGGGGAGCACACGCAAGTAGTAGTTTCCCTAACAATACTTATTAATGAACCAGCGAGCGTTCTCTGCTGATCAATCATCAGCCTACGAATGTAAAACTATCCAATCACAGCGCAGTGGGCGGGGTTCGAAATTTTCGCCACCCGGAAGTACTGTATTTCGAGAGATTTCGTTTTCGGCATGAGCTCCCAAAGTTCAACCCTCCAAAGAAAAACCAGAATATGGATAAGGTTACTAAAATACGGCTCGCGCACAAAAGAACAAACGTGTTTTTATCCATCTTTTCCGGCAGCGAGGCTCTACACGTGCGCAGAAGAGTCGCCGAGGTCACATTACATCACCACGCCGATCTTTTACGTGAACGCGGCTCCGCATATCGGACATGTTTATTCCGCAGTGACAGCCGACTGTCTCCACAGATACAAACTGCTGCACGGCTTTAACTCCAGATTCACTACAGGTGCGTCCTCGCGGAGGTCGGAAATGGGAAGTGGGAGTTGAGTAATTTACATGTTGATCTGTTGAACGAAATATTAGGTTCGATTCCCACCACCTCCAAGCTGCCACTGTTGAGATTAAATACAGTAACACCTTCATCCCCGATCTTATATATAACGAAAGTAAGAAAGTGGTTGGACTACTAACCGGAAGATTGTGGGTTCGATTCCCAGCACCACCAAGTTACCCCTGAGCAAAAACCCTAAGCCCCAATTGGTCAGTTGTATAAAACAGATACATGCCAAATACTGTAAATGCAAATAGCGCCCGGAATCAAACCCCTATCCAACAATTAGCTACCACTTGCCCACCATATTTAATAGACAAATGGACAACAATCAGGAACCACATGCAGAAGTTGGTAAAAACTGGAGGAGAAACAGTCAACAGCTGTTTCTGAGTTCAAGTATGAAACCACGGTCCATGGTGGGCAAGTGGTAGCTAATCGTTGGATAGGGGTTTGTGCATTAGGTTGATTGGTGATTGCCCATAGGAGTGAATGTGAGTGTGTGTAGTTGTGTGTGGCCCTGCGATGCACTGGCAATCTGTCCAGGGTGTACCCTCCTGTCTCTCGCCCAATGTGCGCTGGGATAGGCTCCAGCAGACCCCTGTGACCCCAAAAAGTTCGGGAATAGGCAGGTATAAAAGATGAATAAATGTACTGGTAGCTCAGTGGTTGCAAGAGGCTCTAAAAAGGATGTGTAAATGTAAACCAGTCTGGATAAAAGCTTGTGCTAAATGCCAGAAATGTAAACTGCAACCGCAAGAACAGCGCCACCACTTGCAAGATAAAATAATATCATGCGGATTTATTTGTTTATTAATTTTTGGTCTATACTCACTTATTCCCTAACTCAGGGTGAAAAACCTGTGCAAGCGAGAATGAGAACATGAAGCAATGAGAACATGAAGACGCCACACAGAAAGACTCCTTGCCCTGGGAATCGAACCCAGGACCTTCTTGCTAGCCACTACATCACCGTAGCAGCCATCATGCAGATAACGCTAAATAAATAAATATAAATTTTATTTGCCACATGGTACCCCTGCCCCATGCAGGCTGGGATAGGCTCCAGCAGACCCAGAGTGAGAAATAAGTGGGTATAGAAGATGAATGAATAAACAAACATGAAGATTGGGGTCAGAGCACAGGGTCAGCTATGATGCAGCTTGCTTAAGGACCTAACAGTCGCGGACTTGGTGCTGGTGAAGCTTGAACCTAGGTTTTCCTGGTCATCCCTGTAGGATTTAAACTCTGGTATTTCTATTTCAACAGCTCAACAGCTTAACCATTTGAGTCACTACTGTCTGTAAATAAAAGGAAAATAAAAGGATTTTTTTTTCAACACAAACTGTAGACTTGTGCTTAGTTTTATTTTATTCATTATGTTTATTTTACTGACTGAGATATCTTGTGTGACAAAAAAAACAGAAATATCTTTGTGTATTATGTAAGCTGTTTCGTCTGTATAGGTACTGATGAACACGGGATGAAAATCCAACGGGCGGCAAGCGCAGCAGGTAAAGAGCCGCTGCCTTTCTGCGCTGAAGTCTCTGACAGGTTTCGAGACGTGTTTAGAAGCTGTAATATCTCATACACGGATTTTGTTCGGACGACAGAGGACAGACACAGGCGGGCAGTGGAACATTTCTGGGCCAAGCTCCTGGATAGAGGTTTCATCTATAAAGGTACTTACAAAGGCTGGTACTCCACACCAGACGAGAGCTTCCTCACAGCCAGTCAAGTGATTGACAGCACAGACTCCACAGGCAAAGAAATCAAAATCTCCAGCGAGAGCGGACATAAGGTACACTGATGACATCTGTGCTGTTATTATTGTTTATTGCATTGTCGGACAGAAAAACCCTGCACTAGTTTCAGCTGATGGTTGAGGGATGGCAAGAGACTAAACCGCACAGCTTTAATATAAACTCATGACAGCTCATAGATGAGTGCGTTCAGCCTGCAAGGAGCAGCTGGAGATCTGTGACTTATTTTCATTTTATCCATTCTTCTTTTCATTCTTTTATTATGGTAACAGAAAGCTGTCTGTATTTATCCATCTATTCATTTATTCATCCATCAGTCGAGGTGTAGATTGAAGTGTATGTCAACCTATTTTGCTATAGTAAAAAATGGTTTATTCATCACTATTACTATAGAAAGGTGTCTGTTTATCGATTTATCCATCTACATGTCTATAGAAAGGTGGCTATCTATTTATCAATCAACATGGCTATAAATAGGGGTCTGTCTATCCAAATATCCATTAGCATAGCTGTAGAAAGGTGTTCATTTATCTAGCCAGTTATAAAAAAAGACGTCTATTTATTTAGCTATGCACATAGTTGAGAAAGATGTCTCTCTCTATCCATATAGTTATAGAAAATTGTCTGTCCATCCATCAACATATTTATAGAAAAGTGCCTGTCTATACATTTATTCATCCACATAGCTAATATATCACCCATGTAGCCCTAGGAAAATGTGTCTATCAAATTATTTATTACTATAGCCATAGAAAAGTGTCAGTCCTTTTTATTTATCCATCATCATAGCTTTAGAAATGTCTGTCTTTTTATTTATTTTAATTATTTATTACTAGTCATGAAAAAGTGCCTGTCTAGCAAATTATTCATCACCATAGCTACAGAAGGGTGTCTGTCTATCTATATAGTTATAGATATCCCTCCATCTATCCACAGTTATACAAGTGTGTCTGTCTGTCTATCCCGTTATTTATTCCTATAGCTAAAGATGTCTATCGATTTATTACGATAGCCATAGGAAGGTATCTGTCTATCCATTGATCCATCATAGCTATATGCCTATTTAATTACTTATTACCATAGAAAGGTGTCTTTCTATCCGATTATCCTTTCACATAGCTATAAAAAGGTGTCTATCCATTTATCTATCCACATGGCCACAAGAAAGGTGTATTTATTTATTTATTTATCCATCAATGAAGATGTAAAAAGCTAAAATCCATTCAGCTGATTCAGGTATAGCTAAGATATAATCTATTTACCCACCTTACAGACTTAAGTGTTTGTTCATGGGTATATATTCATGTATAGAGGTCTGTCTTTTAGCTTTACTTCAAATTAATGAAGGTATAGATAACCGTTTCTTTTTTTCAGCCCTGCCTAAACCACAGATCTTTAAAAAGCTGCTTTTAACTATATTTAAAAAAAAAAAACAAAAATAGATATTTTTTTCTGATTAAACTCTATGTAACCCACCAGGTGGAGTGGATGGAGGAGCAAAACTATCTGTTCCGTCTCTCTGAGTTCCGTACCAGACTGCAGGAGTGGTTGACATCAAATCCAAAAGCCATTCAGCCAGAGAAGTTCTACAATCTCGTACTTCAGTGGTTGAGGAGCGAGCTTCCCGATTTGTCAGTGTCGCGTCAGAGAAGTCGTCTACAGTGGGGCATTACAGTTCCTGGGGATCCCGAACAAACGATCTATGTATGGCTGGATGCTTTGGTGAACTATCTGACTGTTGCTGGTTATCCAGAGGAGCACTTGCAGTGGTGGAACGTTGTCAATCACGTTGCCGGAAAAGACATTCTAAAGTTTCATGCGATATATTGGCCAGCATTTCTCCTGGCTGCAGAACTGCCCCTTCCTCGGACTATATATGTGCACTCTCATTGGACAGTGCAGGGAAAGAAGATGTCCAAAAGTCTTGGAAATGTCATAGATCCACTCGAAAGCTTGCAGAAGTTCACGGTGGACGGGCTGAGGTACTTTCTTCTAAGGCAAGGCGTTCCAGATATCGACTGTGACTATGACGATGACAAGGTGGTGAAGTTGTGCAATAGCGAACTGGCTGATTCTCTTGGTGGTCTTCTCAACCGCTGCACTGCATACGCTCTTAACCCAGAGCAGGTTTATCCTTCGTTCTGCAACATGTCATTTCCAAAAGACTGCAGTGGAAGGGCAAAGCCTGAAGATTACAAGATGGTGGAGGCAGTTTCAGGGATTCCTGCAATAGTAAGCAAGAACTTTGACAACCTGCATGTATACAAGGCGCTGGAAGCCATCAGCGCGTGCGTACGGCTGACTAACAGCTTCGTCCAAAGACACACCCCATGGAAACTCGACTGCACCAACCCTCAAGATAAACTCTGGCATGACACTATACTGCATGTGTCTATGGAGTGTCTGAGGATCTACGGCGTTCTCCTGCAACCTGTTGTGCCATCATTGGCAGATAAAATCCTCACCAGGCTAGGAGTGAGGGCTGATGAAAGGAGATGGGAACATTCTCTTGATTTTCTATTGAGCTATAAAGGAAAAGTCTGTCCTTATGAAGGACGAGCGCTAGGTCCAGACATGGGGGTGCTTTACAATCGAATCGAGAGAACAAACTGGAGCAAAAAGCAAAAAATGACCAAAGACACCAAAAGACAAAGTTCTAAGTAAATAGTCTAATCAGTGTTTGCCAATAAACAGTTGTCTCAACTGTGAGTTATAACCATCCGGACCATTTCATCAGACATCACTATCATATCTTATCATAACAGATTCAGTGCAGAAAACACATCTTTGCTTGGGTAACAGACTATCACAGGGCATGATGCACACTTGATGACGCACAGAAAAGGATACTTTCACACAAATTTAAGCCTTATCTAAAATCACATTTTTCCATGTTACAAAGGAGGGAAAACTGACTATGAAAAGCTGGTAGTATGTCTGAATCCTAAACCAGTCAGCGTGAACTTTATCCAATGTGCATTATTAGAAAAATATATATACACTCCCAGATTAAAGCAGCCAGATTTTATCAGCCAGCCTAATGTTAGACATTGCTAGGCATTTAATTAACAGGAAAGAGAGAGATATGAGGCAGTGGGAAGTGGTAGCCTAGTGGTTAAGGTGTTCAAGTCCTGATTAGAAGATCACCCTTAACTCACAATTGCTCAGTCTGCCAAAATGCTTTAAATGTATAGGTGAATGAGATGGTGGAGAGGGATATTTATTATTATTTTTTTTTACATCTGATGTAATGAAAATCCAAATTGGGCAGAAACTCCGAATCTGGAAACAATGTGAACATACTTTTCACCCAGTCAGTACTAGATACATCCCTTTATGCTTACTGACATCGTGTGTTTTGGGATTTGGTCAGAAAATGGTCCAAGGCATTTTTCATTATTATTATTATTATTATTTATATTATTTTGTGATGGTGCACTGTTCAGAGTCTGGACAAGGTCTAAAAATTGACATGAATTTTTTTAATGAGAATACACGAAACTGAAAAATTGTACAAAGTAAAATAAAATTAAAAAACGCTGCAATTCTCTTATCTTTTCATGTCCTTTTTTGTACATCAAGTCCTTTCATGATCAGCAGTGCACAGTGCAGTCGTTCAGACGATTGTAGATTTACACCGAATCTGGAAACAGTATTTTTTTTTTAACAGCACTGTGGTCAGAACCAGGGCGTCTGATAATCTTCTAGGCCTGAGATCAGTGTCTTGGGTCTAAAGAGCTTCTGAAAACTCTGGAATCCAGGCGTCGGTTTCTGAAGGGCCTATGAACGACGCAGCAGTCACTCATACTTGGGGTAATACGAATTTGTGTTCTGTCCGGGCTGTGTGTCTGTGTAAAGAAACATGTTTTATTAAAACTTACGTCCAGTTTATATAGTCCACCATAGAGTAACAATAAACATTTTACATACTTCGAAGTAACTACAGGGGTGCCTTGACTTCCAGGTTTAAATTGTTCAGTGACAGTGCTCCGTAACTGAAATTACTTCCATGTTAAATCAAAATTTTCAGATTGAAATACCATTAACCTTTCCAGGTCACCCTAATTTTTTTGTTACGTGTTTAGTACCTAAACTAACAAATGTTTAAAAAATAAAAATACAAAAATGGTATGCATTGCAATAAACTGCTTTTATTTAGTCTGCATTGGTTAGCAGATGACGTCACTGCTAACGCAGTTGCTAAAAAGCATGTCTGTCTTACAATGTTTACTTTGGCTATGCCAACTAGC
Source organism: Sisor rabdophorus (assembly GCA_026260075.1). Classification (NCBI taxonomy): domain Eukaryota; kingdom Metazoa; phylum Chordata; class Actinopteri; order Siluriformes; family Sisoridae; genus Sisor; species Sisor rabdophorus. Next base: position 2,081,056 of record JAOTQW010000008.1, read on the forward strand.
AGTTGGGTTTTTCTGATGCTGGCTTCTCAAATTTTAAGCTTATTTCGAAGCATAAAATCCACTGTATTAAACAAAAATCCCCCCCCCCCCAAAAAAAAAAAAAACATTTGCAAGTTTATCAGAGTTTACATGTTCTCCGGGTACTTTGGTTTTCCTCCACAGTCTAAAAACATGTACATTAGGTTGATTAGTGACTGTAAATTACACATAGAAGTAAGTTGTTGTTTGTCTATGTGTGACCCTGCGATGCACTGTTGCCCTGTCCAGAATGTACCCCTGCCTCTCGCCATGTGTGCGCTATGATAGGCTCCAGCTGATCCCCCATGACCCAGAATTAGGGAATAATATAATAGTAATAATAAATAAATGAATAAATAAATTAACAAAACAAAATTAAGGTGGGTACAAGAACTTCATTACTAAAAGTAACAAGGCTTTACAGCATGTGTGCATATTGTATTCTTTACTTTGCTTATAGCCACACGTTGAAGGAAACAAAATAAATCGAAATGACACACTAGATAGTAATAAATAGTTTATTACCTGTTCCAAAGAGATGGCAGCTCCTCTTGAAGATCTATATTGATTTCCTCAAACACCTTCTGTGCCCTCTCTAACTCTTCTTCTGCCTGTACCGCAAATGTATACGTTAAATAATGAGGAAGAGGATCATCAGCAAAGAAACCTGCCAACTTTACTGTAAGTAAGCCAATATAAGTTAGAATAGCATGCAACAAGGTGCTTTTAGAATATGTATGGAATACAACATAAATAATTTATATGCTGTGATGTTGCTTATTTTGGGATGGTCTCAGTAACATTAAAAATTGTGACTTACATCTCCAACTGCAAATTGGAAACAGCTGCACCAAATACATTAAAGAAGAATGTATTTTCATGTAGCCTCACTCTACTGCATGCATCAGTGTAATACTCATCACTCCATACACTCCTTAACATGCAACGCACACTCAGAGGGCATAAGTCATCACTGCCTAATTGATCAGCTCTTTTAATGTGTGATGGCTTACTAGTCCAACAGAACACATTTTATGTTCATTTTCTATGATTTTCAGTGAGATATTCGGTGGCTAAATCCTTTCTAATTACACTATCATGCAGCCTTTCTATGTACAACACCTGATCAACTAATAATTATAATTAATCTGTGTTATTACCTGACACCTGGTCAGGTTGGTCTGAGCGATAGTATGAGCAGATAGAATTCCTTGTGCCCATCCTGGAGTGGCCCTCTCCAACAAAGATGCAGGCTTATTAAAACAACAAAAAAATACAAATAATAAGAAGAAGAATAATTCCTTATTCTTGCAATGCATACATTCACACAGTAAAATTGTTGTGTGAGATTGTTAAAAAGCATCCACACTCACCTTCGAAACTTTAATGCCTCCTTCTTTCTTCTTGCCCTTGTTTGCTGCAGCAAAGTTGTGACGCGCACTGTCGTAGTCTACCAGCTTTCTGTCACGCTTTGCTATTCTGGCCTTTAAATGAAATTTTGGAACATTTTGGAACTCAATCATGCATCTATTTTTGTGAGAAGACTACAGCTAGATCTTTACATGTGTCAGCATTGGATCCAATACCTTAATATCGGGAAATTGGCCCAAATAAGTATCCATGGAAATTAAAGCATGATCCACTAGTTTTTGATGAAAATCTGTCCACAGGAGGTCTGAATCCTGCAAGACACAAGGCACAAAAAATGTGATATAGGCTACTTGTATTTATTTTAAATACATCTTTGCAACTCAAACCTCAAAAGTCCAACATAATGCAAGTTTATTAACTGACTTAAAAGTCTGAGAGAGGGTCTGTGGTGAGAAGATTGAGGGAGGGTTGTAGAAAGCCCTGACCCATCACAACGCAATACAATTTCATACAGTGTGGAAATATTTGCTTTTAAATGCAATGCCTTGAAACGTTCAAAAAATATATTAATATTGCCTATATTTGTGCTGTCATAAGCTATTCCGAGTGTTGAAATAACCATTCGTTTAACATTTGAAAAATACATTTGCGCTTTTATTGACTTAATATATAATATATATACTCATTCATTTATCTTCTATATCCACTTATTCCCTACCTCTGGGTGGTCTGCTGGAGCCTATGCCAGCACACAAAGGGCGAGAGGCACGGGTATACCTGGAAAGGTCACCAGTCCATCGCAGGGTCACTCAAAGATGAACAGCAACATGTGCTCCCATTCACCCCTATAGCCATTTTAGAATCACCAATAAACCTAATGTACATGTTTTTGGACTGTGGGAGGAAACCAGAGTACCCAAAGTAAAGACCTTGCTGTGAAGCAAACTGCTAACCACTACGCACACCACCGCCCATAATATACATAGATATAATATATAAATAGAAAAATTATTCACTTTATTTTAGCCATTTCATTATTTTATAGCTATCTGACTAGCTATCTTCTCGCTCAAAAACTGCCCATCTGGCATATCTGCTTGCCCACCTTTCTGTGGTTGCCAAGAATCAGGCCGAAACTGAGCCCAAAAAGCCTATTGAAGGTAAATAGTTAAAATAAATAAAATGGTTGAAAAAATTATGTTATGTTATACACAAACACTAGACAGCGAACCATCTGTGGGGTTGAGGAGTCTTCACCAGACACTTGGTCTGAATCAATTTATTTTAATTGATTTGTTTTACTATATACTTTTTTAAGATGTAACACAGACCCAAGCCAACAAGAAGCTTAAATCCTTCATAGGAATCAAAAATCTATTTCTGAATTTAACTGTTCTGTTTATTGCAATAGTTAACCTTTAAGCATAAAGCGGAAAATCCATTATTCTCTATTATTTTCTTCTAGTTCCCTTCATTAACAAATACCACAGTCAAACAACCGACTCTGACTGAATATAAAACAGCATGAATTTGATATAATGAAAAACAGATAATAATAAAAAATACTAAAATAAATATAAATAGAAAAATGTATTTAAAAAATTATTTAAAATAATTGTAAAAAAACAAACACATACTGTAGGACAAAATCAAATATTATGGCCATCACCGAGCCCTGCCAAATCATTCACAGTCGCAATAATAAAAAAGTTGATAAAGTATTAACCTCTACAACAGAGTCTATTTCATCTTTTCCATCCCACTCCGGTTCATACATATCTGCTAGGCACTCCTGCAGTCGTTTGGAAGACTCATGCATTGCTGTTGAATAAGAGAGAAAAACAATGGCAATAGAAAAAATGACAGACAAAAATAAAAGTCTACACTACAAAACAATACAAAAAAGTACCTTTCACAGCAGACAGGTATGCGCGTAGGTCCCTCTGCAGTTTGGTCCCCTCAGCCTACAAGAGGAAATTATAATTTTTTCACCGATGTAGAAAGAAAAGTAGGACAACATACAAAGCTGAAATTCTTTATTAGATGGTGTAAAGAAACTTCTTACTAGTTGTTTGTTAAAGTTAATTACGCCTTCTTCAAATGCAAGGTCTTTGGTCTCATCTGCCTTGCCAAGCTTCTGCAGGACCTGCAAAATAATGCTTCATTGTTTACAGTCAGGATTTTAAAAAGCTCAATGCATTAATTAAATTAATCTAATGCCTTAAAAATTATTAGTCTAAGATGTTCTATTTAAAAAGTTTAATTCTCAGCACTACCAAGCTGCCACTTTGAGGCCCTGCACAAGGCCCCTAACCTTTAACTGCTTAGTTGGATTTGGATTAGATAAATGTGAATTGGTTTGGGGCGGCACAATGGCGTAGTGGTTAGTACAGTCAATTTACAGCAAGAGGGTCCTGGTTCTTGATTTCTGTGTGGAGTTTGCATGGGTTTACTCCGGGTTCTCCAAGTCTTCCTACAGTCCAAAAACATTCATTTAATGTCCACGCAAAAACTTTACACCACTATATTATTTTTTGCTTGTTAGTTTTTGGGGACACACAAAATCTACATTTGTCAAAATGTAAAAAATTGCGTACATGGCTTGCAAACATGTTAATAAGAATATCTTTTGTCATTTTCTTAGGATAAGTTATTTAACCAATGTAACATTTTTATATATATATAGTAGTGGTTAGCAAGGTCGCCTCACAACAAGAAGGTCCTGGGTTCGAATCCCCCCTCAGGGTCTTTCTGTGCGGAGTTTGCATGTTCTCCCAGCACTTGCGTGGGTTTCCACTGGTTACTTCTGTTTCCTCCCACAGTCCAAAAACATGTGCATTAGGTTGATTGGTGACTCCATATTGCCCATAGGAGT
>JAOTQW010000008.1:2085419-2107174 GCA_026260075.1 Sisor rabdophorus
AAAATCCACTGTATTAAACAAAAACCCCCCCCCCCCCAAAAAAAAAAAAAATAAAGAATCCTTTGGCATGTACACAAGAATCTTAGGATCTTTGGTATTTTAGTTTTGTCCTGCATCGTTCTGCTGGTGGATTGAGATCTATGTTAAATTTACCCTTTTATACAAAAATACTTGTTTCTGTTTTAAAATATTTCAAACAAACAGGCTGTTCAAACCAAAATATTTTCTCCAATTCCTCCAAGTTGCCTTTAAAATGCTAAACAACTCCTTCAATACTAGCAATCTAAACAGCAAAACTTAATCATATTTAATTTATTTTCGTTTTTTATTTTGGATGCAATTAGAATTTTATTAGATGCAAATAAAAAATCTGTTGGTCTTTGAGGGGAATAAATAAACAAAAAATATACTATAAAAACCCATTAAAATATGGTCTTCATACTTTAAAAAAGGTCTTCTAAGAATACATACAACCTAATGGGTTTATATTGTTTTCAAACCAACTGGTCCGCAACAGAAAAATTGTAACTGGCTTTGATCTTTGGTGTTTTTGAAATCGCTAGCAAGCATTTTGTAGGGTGTTTTGGCATTTCAATTGTTTTATGATGTTTAAATAATTAACAGGTTATAAATGTACACTGCTCAAAAAATACATATTTGAATGTGCTGACAAAATCACAGAAAAATGATTTAAAATCAAATGTATTAACCCCTGGAGGTCAAAAGTGAAGTGGAAAAACACACTAGAGGCTGCTCCAACCTTGAGGTGATGTTCTTAAAACAAGTCAATAAGGCTCAGTAGTGCGTGTGGCCTCCAGGTGCCTGTATGACCTCCCTACAACACCTGGGCATGCTCTTGAGGTGGTAGATGGTCTCCAAAGGGTTTCCCTCCAGACCTGGCCTAAAGCATCTGCCAACTCCTGGACAGTCTGTGGTGCAAAGTGACATTGGTGGATGGAGCGAGACATGATGTCCCAGATGTGCGCAATTGGATTGAGATCTGGGGAACAGGCGGGCCAGTCCATAGCATCTATTCCTTCGTCTTGCAGGAACTGCTGACACACTCCATCCACATGACGTCTAACATTGTCTTGCATATGGAGGGAGCCAGGAAAGCACATGGAGGGCTGTGCGCCCCTCCAAAGAATGCTACCTTACAACAATACGGACCCACTGCCAAACCGGTCATGCTGTAGGATGTTGTGGGCAGCAGAACATTTTCCACGGTGTCTCCAAACTCTGTCACGTCTGTCATATGTACTATGCGAACCTTTCATCTATGAGGAGCACAGGGCACCAGTGGCAAATCTGCCAATCTTGGTGTTCTCTGGCAAATTCTAAACAACCTGCACGGTGTTGGGCCGAAAGCACAACCCACACCTGTGGACGTCGGGCCCTCATGAATTCTGTTTCTTACCGTTTAAGCACACACATGCACATTTGTGGCCTGCTGGAGGTTATTTTGCAGGGCTTTGGAGGTGCTCCGCTTGTTCCTTCTTACACAAAGGCAGAGGTAGCAGTCCTGCTGCTGGGTTTTGCACAACAGCAAGTGAAATTGATTGTCAAATCATTATAACATCCTAAGTGGGCAGTGTGATTTTTTACAGAAGTGTGACTAACCTGCAACTACTTTGTGTTTAAGTGTTCCCTTTATTTTTTGAGCAGTGTATTGTGAAAAAAGCACATCAATTCTCAACTGGTGCCATTATGGCTGCCTTATATTAAGTGAACTTACTGGACAGTTGTTGTTGTAGTTGTCTGACTAAAGCTGCAGTCTGTTGTTGCTGTTGTGTCTGCTGCATGCCCTGCCCCTGCCGAGGAAACTGAAAAACACACACAAAATTTTAATCCTCTAGGTCACTGTTAATGACTACCATTATACCAGTCTATAATATTTAGCGTTCTGCCTTGTGGTCACAGTTAAATCTCCATTAAACTGCTGCTCACCATCGGCTGCTGTGGAGGAAGAGGTTGCATGCCCAGGCTCTGGTTCTGGCCAGGAGGCTGTGCCGCACCAACCTGCTGCTGCTGCTGCTGGACCTGCTGTGTGGGGACCTGCTGCGTCTGCTGCACTTGCTGCGTGGGAACCTGCTGCTGCTGCTGCTGCACTTGCTGCTGCACTTGCTGCTGCTGCTGAGCTTGTTGCTGTAAAGTTGACAAAAAACAGTGGGGAAATTGTAATGATGATCTAATGTAATGATGATCCAAGATGATCAAATGTGCATTTTGAATAGTTTTTTCCCATCCAGGTTTCTAACAGACAATATCTAATTTGGGTATTCTGCTTTTAAAAAACACTGATATTTTTGTCCCTCTGTCTGCCAAACTAAGTGTATTGGAGACTTCTTCTCCAAACCCGAACACTTCTCCGGGAATCTTACAGCACTGTTTAACGGTCCCATAATCAAGATGACATGATTATTAAAAATGTAGTTTCGGAGCTGGTGCTGTATGCTGCTGTGTTAAGTCAGAGCTAATAATGGTCCATGCTCTTTACGGTGTGTTTAGAAATTCTTGTGTGTGTGTGTTTGTAGGGGGGGGGGGCATGTGAGGGCGGTTAAGACCCATGTGACTGATCAGATTAATGTCAATTTATCTGTGTGTTACTACAACTGGCCTAAAATGTAAAACTGTCAACTTGTGTTGACCTTAAGAAACATGACGATTTGTAAATTAACAAACATGCATGATTTGTAAATTATACTTAGTGAAACAGAATACATTTCAATATTTAAGCTGCGGGCTGTTTAAAATCCCTCCCTGGGACTATCCAACACCCCTGCTGGATACTGTATGTTAATATAAAACATTATTTGCAGATGTTAAGCTATGTTGTTGGGTAAAGGTATCTTGAATATGTGTGCATATACATAATAGGGCTGCACAACATTGCATGCTAAATATTGCGATATTCAATATGCGATACAATAAAAATTCATATAACCAACAATACATTTCCCTGTGTTTGTTTATTATCTGCTGAGAGGAGCTGATTACAACTGTTTGGTTTGGAGGTGACTGAAGATTTGTAGCGTTTCCACTTTACGTTGCTAATTGAGATTTACATGGTTTATATAGCATTTCAGTCTGCATGTGTTCATGTTTTTTAAAACACAAACATATTTTTGTTGACAGCAACTGCAAGAGGCTCTGGCTTTTCAAGACTAGCTTTTTACGAAAAAATTTGCTAATTGTCTTGCTCCAAAGCATGCACAGCTATATTTAAAATTAATATCTGCATGCCAGATATTTTACTATCTGCATCAAACTTTGACCATACATTACAATTTAAGTGTTAAATTGCTAGTTTATTTCAAACTACTGCAATATTCATATCACAATATGCACAACTGTGATCTCCCTTGTGCAGCCTTAGTCAATAATATTCCCCATCTTTGATTACAGATTTAAGGCCAACAGTACAATGATATGTCTCATCAGTAAATCCTCTGTAGTGCATTATAACAATATGCTGTCTCTCTAAACACGTGTCTTTGAGGTTAGAGTGAATGTACCCTGAGAGCCTGCTGTCTCAAGAACTGCTGCTGCTGCGCCTGCTGCTGCGCCTGCTGCTGCGCCTGCTGCTGTTGTTGCTGTTGCTGCTGGTCCAGCATCTGATTGGTGCGCATGTTGGGGTGCATGCCTTGTGCCTGCATGTGTCCCTGGCCCAAGCCATGCATCATGGAAGTCTGCTGCATGGGCTGATGGGTAAATCTAAAAAGTATACAGTAGAGGTTAGACTACAACAGAAACAGCAGGGCCAGGGGCAAATTAAACGTGCATGATGAAGAAAGCGATTGGCTGTGGACATGTGCAACACAGATATTTCATTCTTAATATAGATTAATTATAGCCAGGTAGTCAAGACAACTGAATTACCTACAACTTTGGTCTTCTATTCAAATTTTTATCTGCATTACTTTAGGAAAGACATTAAAAAATGAAACTTAATCTCATAAGGATGTAGTACTGCTGAGGCTGTAATAGAGGCAGATTTACAAGATAGAGATTTGCAAGAAGGTAATCAATGGCATTAATTGCCCCTCTCATTACATTGGCAGCTAAAATCACATGTGCTACAAAAGGGAGACTATTACAAAAGCTACACAGGTCTGCATAGGATTGATGAACTTTGTATTTTAAGCTTGTTACAGAGTGTGTGTATTCATGCAAACTACTACCAGTGCCAACTGACCACTGCAAGAAGTAAATGGACAGTGAGCAAAGCGATGGGGTGTGTAAGGGTGTGTGTAAACACAAGTACAAATAGTTTTTCACACTGCAACTCTGGGTATCTGTTTTTTTAACTCAAAGAGTGTTTGTGTGTGTGTGTGTGTTCACTTACCTCGGGGTGTTTTGCATGTTGGCTGTGTATGCTCCAGGAGCCTGCTGGTGGACATATCCGCTGGGCCTTTGCTGCATCTGCCTGAGAGGATCCACGACAGCAGGGTTGGTACCAGGATGGGCTCCTGGAAAACCCTGGTTATTGTACGAAGAAGGAACGATCCCTCCGCTTTGAGAGGGGTGCGCCTGCATCCCTACATGGGAACTGTAGCTGGTGTAACCCTGTAAAGGGTTTGGAAATAAGAGTGGCCAAAGTAAGCAACGGTTTATACAGTAAACAGCTTATACAGTTTAAAACAACTACATGGCTGCACTTAAAAACTAGTTTAGGCCACTTCACATCTCCTTCCAAATACTAAAATCTAGAAAAAAAAAAGTAGGGCTGACCTCCTGAAGGCCCACCACCTGCAGAAGGGACCATAAGGGGCTGGTGCATTGTGAATTGGGCAGCAGTCGAAGGTGGAGGCCTCTGTGGCCCAATCCCCAGACAGGGAATCTGGTTGAGAGGTATTGACTAGATTTAGTTGGGCTCACCTCCACACACAGTTTGGAACTCAACTTCTCGAGAGAGGTTGGACTCTCCACTACTCTGGAGTTGCCTGTGAGAGGCGGTGGGCTGGTGTGGGCATGCCTATAGCCCCCAGCTTAGTCACCATGTGTTGGAGTTCATCCCAGTGAACAAGAGGGTTGCAGCAACAATGATACCTGAAGGTGTGTGATTGGGAGGAACGGCCCCCCTGATCTAAACCCGTGATGTTCCGTTGTTGAACTTCTGTGGTAGTCACGGTTTGTCCATAACGAACACCAAGTTCAGGCATAAAGATTTCCAACAGTGCCATTGGCACCAGGACACCCTAGGCTGGAGGTCAATGATCGACTTTGAAGTTGTTTCATCCAACCTCCGACTATATGCCTTGGACACTCCGGTAAAGAGAGGGGCGGAGCTGTCAACTGATAACTGCCTGGCGGTGAGTTGGATCCGATGGCGGGGGAGGAATTTGGACAAGCTTGGCAGGCCCAAGTGTACTGTGAAGGTTTGCTGGGAACATCTTCAACTCCGACCTCTGGAGTATCCAGAGGGAGGCTGGGGATATTGAGTCAGAGTTGACGATGCTTTTGGCCTCCATTGTTGACACGGCTGCTCTGAGCTGTGATTGTAAGGTCTCTGGTGCGGGAGATTGACAGGCAGATCAGTGCATCTGCTGCCACAACGCAGTCAGTTGTGGTGAGGAAGAAGCTAAGCTGTAAGGCGAAGCTATTGATTTACTGGTCAATCTACATTCCTACTTTTACCTTTGGCCACGAACTTTGGGTCATGACCGAAAAGTTGAGAACCGCATACAGGCGAGAAGTGTCTGGAAAAAGGGATTTCTGGGCCTCCCTGCTTAGACTGCTGCCCGCAAACCGGTTACAGACAAAAGGTAGAAGATGGATTGTAATAGGTTATGATCTCCCATCAATGATTTGTGCATCTCTGAGTCCATTTCTCTTCATGTGTCTGTGGGCTAGTTTATTTGAGCAAGAGTGCCACTGTGCACGTGCCCAAGCTTTTGTGTGTCTATGCGCACCTGTGTATGTCTATTCATGCATCCATTAATTCAGCTTACATCTACGATTGCTGCGTTTGTCTCTTAGCGCCTGCGTGTATCGATGAGCGCCTGCATGTATCGATGAGCGCCTGCATGTGTCCATGATCATCGGTGTCCGTCTAAGCGAATCTACAAGCTTCTACGACTGCTGTTTGCGCCTGTGTGAATCTATGAGTGTCTACGATTGTTGTGTGCGTCTGTGTGAATCTATGAGCATCTATAATTGCTGTGTGAATCTATGTGCGTGTACGATTGCTGTGTGTGTCTGTGTGAATCTATGAGCCTCTATGATTGCTGTGTGAATGTATGAGCGTCTACGATTTCTGTGTAAATCTGAGCGTCTACAATTGCTATGTGCGTCTTTGTGAATCTGTGAGATTCTACAATTGATGTGTATATCTATAAGCGTCCACGTTTGCCATGTGTGTCTGTGTGAATCTATGAGCGTCTACGATTGCTGTGTGAATCTGTGTAAATCTATGAGCGTCTATAATTGCTGTGTGTCTGTGTGAATCTGAGTGTCTATGATCGCTAGACAAGCATACAAGAATAAAAGAAGACTTGCCTGTGATTGCTGCATTGGAGTGTATTGCTGATTGGGAGTCATCTGTCTCATCTGCTGTCCAATCATGCTCTGGTTCTCCAGTCACAAGAGAAAAAAATAAGGCAAAATTTCATAATAGCATTCACCCTAAAATAGCTACTATTGTACAATTAATAGAATTAATTGTAATCTAATTTCTGGATCACATGTAGATTTCTACAAGCCTAGTTAGCAGAAGGGTTTTCATGTCTATAATTAAGACTCACCAGTCTGACCTGCAGCTGCTGGCGAATCTGTCCCTGCGGTATGGCAGGCTGTGGTTTGAAGCCTATGGGGTACTGCTTATTATCCATGCCCACCATGCCGATGCCCCCCTGAAGGTTTGGCATCATGTTCGGGTAGTTAGGCCGCATTGGCATGATTTTTTGATGATTGTTCATAGGCAAGCGTGGTCGATACGGTGGCTCAAGTCCCGGTCCACCTGTAAAATTATCATTTTAATTTATATCCCTTTGGATTCTTCTAGCAGGTTTTAACCTTAATACTCAGGTTGACATTAAAAAACAACTACACACGAAAGTATTACAATGATTTACTGATTACAATCGTTTCTTTGTACAGCTTGGAAACAATTTGGAAAAACATTTTTCCTTTACATTTATAAAGGCAATAGGCCAATTAGTGGTATATTTAACAGAGAAAAATACTAATAAGTAAGAGGCATGTGTTTTTAGTTTACCAGATAATTGACTTTTTTTTTTCTTTACATAAAACAAAGACCACAGAAATCTACGGGTGTGACGAGACTGGGTCCACGAGTACAAGACTAGACATGAGACTGGGTTCATGAGAGTGAGACTAGATACAAGACTGGGTTCACGAAAACCAGATGAAATGAGATTTTGTACTTGTAATGAAGGGAAAATGTCTTTTATTCGACTGAAAAACAAAATGCAAATGAACAAGAAAAAAAACCAAAAAACTATATCCGTTTTCTTTAGCTATTAAAACTGACCCGTATCAACTATCTGCATTTACACTATACATAGCAAAACAACCCAAGGTGCACATACTGACCAGAAATAGAAGTAAAAACAGCGCGAGGATTGTTGAGACTACGCATGTCTCTGATCTCACAAACATTTGTTACCGAAAAAATAAATATAAACACACAGTTGTTGATGTTGGTGTCCCTTTGAGGTGACACTATACACCATTGTCGCTTATTCAGTAATATTTGACTTACATTAGTAAAAATGTGATCCTCATGCTTACACTGTACACGCTACTGCACAGATCTGATTTTTATCAGATTCATTACGAAACACAAATAAGGCCTGAATCCAATCTAAAAAAATGGAATCTATCCTTTTTTTCAGCTTACACTGTCATAAGTCATATCCAATCTGTGCCACTCTGCCGCAAGAAAAATCTAAATTAGGTCACTTGATACAGGCAGTCTAATGTGGCAGGGCATCTTCTATGGTTACCCCCGATTCAATCTGGTCACACCCCTACATGGTACTTGGTACAAATATTTAGATACAGTGCTGAAGTTCAGTTTTTAAGAGAATATGAAGGTGATTATCTGGCCTGACCTGGAGGAAGTGGTTGATTCTGGGTGTACATGATGGGTGTCTGGTTGTAGGGCATTGCTCTGTAAGAGTGGTTGGGCTGGCTCATGTTTATGAGGTCAGGATTCATGCCTGGGCCATGAAACGTCATTACTCCGGGGTTACGTGCCGTATAGTCCTGCAAAAAGATAGTAGTCAGAGTTTAAACAATACTTTAAACTCAGAGCACTCGATCGAAGACATAAAACTCCCTCTCCTGCATATTTTAGCTTCATTACAACCCAACAGCCTAACATTGAGTATACCAATGAAATTGACGCAGAACATTACACTATCAACATACCTGTGTTTTAGCTGGATGACTAAACTGTAGCTTAATTTCATTGTGCACTATATTAGTGCTGAGTTCCAGCTATAGAATACCTACCTACCTTAATAGATAGATAATAGACAGGGCAATACTGAGTTTTTAGAAGAAAACTGACACCAAATGGCAAATTCACCAACCTCTTTATTTACGGATGACGTTTTCTTCTTTTTGGATTTCTTCTTGACTGTATCAGGACCCACATTCGGCATGCTCTTATCAGTCTTCACAGCCTCCACCATTTTCTTTTCTGGTTCTTGCGGCACAGGCGTTGGTGGTTCCTCCTCTTCTGGAGGAAGGGGTAAAGGCTCCAGGTAGTAGCTGCGTGGTTTGGGTTTCAGATGCGTGTGATAAAGCAGGAGTCTCTGCTGTTCCTCGAAGCGGGTGACCTTACGGTCGACTCGCACTGTGCCGAACCAGCCCCAGGACAGAGGAGCTGAGTGCTTCAGACCCTCAAATACGTCCCATGGTGAGATCTTTTGCTTTGTTGACACCTGTAGACCCTTTAGCGAGAAGCAAGGATGGACAAGAAGAGTTTTAGGAGCACTAGTTAGCTGAAAATTAAACATGGCGTGTGTCCCAAAAAATAATACATTTTGCAGCCAGCTTAAGAGTTTAAATGTTATTTAAAACACAGAGTATTGTGTTTACAGTGAAAAGTACACTAAGTGCACTTCATCCTTCCATAGTTGAAGGATGCACTTGAGCTATGAAACAAGGTGTCAATTAATGGACATTACTGAGGGTTGTAAAACCTACAGCCTTCTAATGATTAGTTGACAGATTGTCTTCTGTGGATTTCAGATTAATTGCCTGATTTAGTTGGTGGAGTGTAGATGATGAGTACCTCTTTCTCAAAGCCAGCGATTTTGTTTCCCTTAGTGTCTATAAGGGATCCCTGAGGTTCACAAGTAATGACATCCCGAGTTTGCTTGGGTAGTGGCAGTAACTGCCGCACCTTCTCCAAACTCTCAGACTGACGATCCCCCAATTCTTTCTGCACAGAAAACAAGTACGTTTACAAAACAACGCTGGATTTTTAGCACACAGTATAACCAGAATTCTCCAGAAATCAATCACATGATCATAGTCAGGGCTAACAGGAAGCCTTGTAGACTGCTAAAAGTGAAAAAAACAAAACCTTACTAGCAATGTTTTTGTTTTTTAAACTTACCCGGAGCTTCTTCACCAGGTTCATATAAGCCCTCTTGTTCTCCTCCATGCCACCCTGAGAAATGCTGGACATGTCGGCTGCCAGGGTTCCATTAATCAGCACGCTTAGCATGTCTAGTACGGTGGTGAACAGCTCGCTTTTATACAGAGATACAAACAGACGGGTCACACAAACCATTTGTGCAGAGACACCAGATAACACAACATACACAACGCTGAGTTAATGACTGGCAGTCAGATACACACACACATCCACGCTCACACACACGCAAGTAAAAGTTACAGGATAAAGTTATAAATCTGGGTTATAGCTTTTTTTCTTACTTGTTGGACTGCATATCCACTGTGCCGCTGCTGATTATGTCAAGGAGAAGCACGGCCCATTCGGTGGTCTGCTGTGTGCTGCGTTGCACTGTGTCGAACATTCCACCCACCTAAATCACACAACCATACAAAACACAGTAACAGTTAGTAGAAAAAAATTAATATTAAGATTGTGAAGTAACAAGAACAGTTCGGATTCTCACCAAATTGAGCCGTAGCTTGAGAGCCTCGTGCATCATCTGCTTGGCCTTGCAGTCGTCCTGGTACTGATCCTCACGCCAGTTAGTCACAATCTAGTACAATTAAAATTCTATTTAATCACATACATAATCATTTAATCGATTTATACTTTATATATTTGATATACAAGTTATATATGTATAATTATATGTAGAAGAGTATGATTTCCAGTGAAATTGTTCTTATAACAAAATTTATAAATAAGCAGTTCCTATTGTTGTGGCTGATATCTTTCATTGTGAAATGATTGGTACATGTGCAAAAGATAACATTTTGAGCCTTTCACGTGTCCTGTCAAACAAAAAAATTTAAACACAACAAAGGTAGCATTTAAATGCAGCCCAAGAAAAACTAATTTAGAGCTTTTTTTCTCCACTAATGTGATTTTAATAGTTTTAATGTTATCGCTGTTGCACCTGCTGAACTTGGCTGTAGAGTGAAGTAAGGAGACCTTCTCTCTGCTCATCTTGGCCTTTTAGGCATGTCAGCACCAGAGAAAGGAAAGGCTGCTGACTCAGCAGTGACATACTACAAAACAAAATCAGTGTCAATAAGATCCGGACTGGACAAACTCACCATCTTGAGGTGTAAAAAAGGTGAAAAGTTAGTGTTTACTTTTATAACAGAAATAAATTAATAAAGTACAACAAATGTTACTGTCCAATTGAAGTGCATAATGTTGCTTTTTCAATTTACACATGCACCAGTGTTTAACAGATTTGTTTGGTACCTTTTCTGTTTCTGTCTGTCTCTCTCCTTGCGGGAGGAGGAACCTAGGTGCTGCCCCTTCTCCAGCTCCTCCCCAGCTGCTTTCAGCACATGTCCTTGTACTGAGGTGGGCAGTTTGGCAATTAGTGGGGCCACCAGCCACACACCAGAGCGCTCAGAAGAACTGCACGCACACACACACGCACACGCACTTCACCTTAGTTCCTCAGACAGAAAATGAAAACTTGAAATTGGAAATAAAAAAACAAAAAAAAAACAGAAAACTAAACAAAAACCTGAAAATTAACCAACAAAAGTCAGTTATGGGTTTTGAAGTTTTTTTTAACAAACTACTGAAACAGGACTGGACAAATATGATGGTAATTCAATATTTTGTTATTTTAGTTAATGTGGGCTTTTTCATTCAACAGAGAGGTACCAACAATTTTGTTTGCATAAATCTTCCTTATTATTTATAACTTCACAATGTCAGCAGTATGTTAAAAAAGGCTTTTCGTCAAATGGAAAACCCAGTAAGACGGAAAAAAGCTAAAAAAGGATGAGGTTTCCCCCGGGTTTTGACATAGGTCACTTACCTGAGCACTGGTTTGAGCTTGCTGGTGTTGTTGCTATTGGAGACTGAGCTGCTGGAGGCAGCCGAGCCGTTCCAGGAAGGGTTACTGGAGTTCATCTCTGCAGACTTTTGAAAAACCTCAATGGTTGCCTTGGCAATGTTCTCCAGCAGGGAATAGAGCTCCTGTAAAATTTGCTGGGTTGATATTTTCTGTATAACCAGGTTACAGATGTAAGATCATGTTTACGACCCCAGAATATACAAAATAATCACACAACGGTAAACAAAAAGCATGACAAAAAACAAAAAACAGGTCACATCCCACATGTGACTTTATTAGAATTGTGACGTACGTTATTAGAACTCTGCTTGATCATTAGCTGGAGTTCAAGAGATGACTGTCTCATGGTCCACTGATCCAGGTTCTGCAGAGAAACATCATAAGATCTGAGTGCAGGTGAAGCCATGAGGGTTATTACGTTGTAAAACTGTGTTTTAGAACAGTACTTCCACAAAGCAAGATACAAACTTTATTGTACACCACATTATATCATCGATATACCAACAAAAAGTAATATATATATATATATATATGAAAAATATTTTTTTCAACATATATTTATAGTTGTCTAACGCAGCCAATCAATTCCTGGCTGAAATATTCATTTCGGGTGGATGGATGATGCACTCTGGTAGAAATGTCTTTATTTTAGCAGATTGGGTAACAAAACGTTTGCTGCAGCCTTGTGCTGCCATCTTCTGGTGTGCCTTAGAACTTTTTGACACCGGCTTCTACATTATTGTATTATGTTACTAGTCAGTTTGATTTCCAGCCAACTTGGGCAAAAAGTCATCAATATGCAAATCTAAGAGTAATTATTTGTCGTCTAATTTGACTTGTTTTACACACATTTCTTAATTACTCACTCTTGCATTTAACCTAATACGATTATCAATTTACTATCAATAGGTAATCTATAGGTTTTGGGTCCAGTTTAGGTTGTGATTAGCTGGAATGAATCGCTGGAGTTAAAAGCAGCTAAGCTCACCCCCTCCCCACCAGCCTCCACTCCCACCCATTAAGAAGGAGGACAAGGAAAACTCTAAATCAGGGCTGGTTAAGAAAAGGGTTCATCAAGAATATCAACTACACACACAAGGATACATACACAAGAGTGTAATTGTACCCACACAGACTGACGCACTTCAATAACCACACAAAAGTACAACTTTTAAATGCATTTGGTTACCTAACGATTTTTTACCAAATTCTATCCCATTCCAATCTCAAAAAGAAAACAACATAAGACTTTTTTGTGTGACTCCAATATCATTGAATGAATCAATTTTTACATTTATTCACAAGCTATTATTATTTATATCATTGGTGTTAAAATACCAAATTGGTGAATTATCAATGTGGAGAATTACCATGTGGAGATAATTCACCAATTTGCATGTGGTGCATGCCATTCACTTAACCAACCCCACAAAACAGGAGGAGAGCCGAAAGAGACAGGTCAACTAAAATTGGGTCCAAATGTATTTGTGTATGTTCTGTCCTGTCCAAATAACGTGATGGATTTAATATTACAAAATTAATAGTCAAACCGGTCTCATTTATAGACCGTGATTCAATTCAAATATTAAAAAGTCTTATAATATACTGATGAACATAAGAGCTACAAGTGTGTCTTAGACCTGGAGGATCCGTTTGATGCGCTGCCTCTGAGGGTTTTCTCCTTCCTCGCTGTCCAGCTGCCTGTGTGGGTAACAGATGAGCTGTAGTAGCCTCTGGGCCTGAATGTTGACCAGCACTGGGTCCTGAAGAGCGCTGCTGTCCTCGGAGAGAGATTTGAGACAGCGTTCTCCTACCCACTCCTGAAATCAAAGACAGATGATATGGTCCATATGGCACTTTATTTCAGATGAGGAAACTGAGTAAGGCGCATTGTTGCTTAATAGAGACATCAATGAATTAACAGAATGTAAAACTTATTTGCAAACTAAAAGCAGGTTTCTGTCGTACCTGCTGACAAATGCTTTTTAGCACATATTTGGCATAAACGTCTAGGCTGGCCGTTTCTATAGAGATGTTGCGGCTGCCAGATTTCTTGGAGCCCATGTCCTCCTCCCCTATGTCATCTAAACCAGCAGGGTGGGAGAACCCTGAGCCTTTTAACTCAGCATCTCCTACAACACAAACACAAGTACAAATAAGTATTGATTATTTACCTGGATTAAAGCAAGAATGTATTAACTCATCTATATACCAAACCAATATACAGGTAATCAAATACAGGTCAAACATTGTATACAGAAAACAATTCCTCACCGAGCATAAACACAGCCTTTAGGACAGCAAACACTGCACCCACTACGATGCTATTCTGAGATGCAGCTAACAAGTGACGATCACATGATGACCTTATGCCCACAGTTGTCTTATCTGAAGAAACCGTGCATCACATTTTATTGAAGTACACATGAAACAACATGTCTTCATTCTTTATCACCAAACGAGCAGCAAGAACGTTCTGCTCTAAAAGCATCTGTGAACCTCACATTTACACATGCGTTACCTGTCTTGCTGTCCTGTGGGCATGGATTTCTCAGAGGGGTTCTAAAGAGATGCAACAGAATCCTGCAGGTCAGCCTGGCACCTGGCTCAGAATCCTGCTCACTACAGGCTGGAAAAATAAATAGAAATAAATCAAATTCTATAAACCAGTTCACAAAAACATACCTACATTATAGATCATAGACATCATTTATTATGGAATCACATCTTGTGTATTTAGCACCTATGAAACACTTAAACTCCAAGAGGTTACATTTTTTCCAAAGATATATTCTTGGGGCATTTTTTGCCTTTATTGATAGGACAGAGGAATAAAATAAGAGAGTGATAGGTGGGACCAATAAGAGACTGAGCAGTCAGTTGAACCCGGGTCGCCATAGCACAAGAATTTACACATAAGGGTGACAATGAGATTGTATTTTTATGGTACTGCCACTGAGGCTGATTTAAGCATAACCAGGATACAAATGTGTATCTAATAAAGTTGCCAGTAAGTGTAAATTCCACATATTCTGTATGCCATCCTAACTAAAAACTATAGGTTTGTACTTTTAAGAATCAATGTGTTTACTAGTGACAAGAGGGTTTTCTTCCTTTAAAAAAATATTTTAAGCAGATAAGTGAAGTGTGTGTGTGTGTGTGTGAAAGAGAGAGAGAGAAAAAGAGAGGAAAGTTGGTTGGGTCAACAAGCCAGGAATTATTCTCTGGGTGCCTGGAGTAAAATAAGCCCTATATATGTGGTATGCATTAGGCTTTTGTATGGCCGACTAATGATTTTTTTAAATAAACAAACATTTCCATAATACAAACCTATGGCATTCACTTCATAGCGTGATGAAGCATTTCCAGCACCTGGGAGCCAATAGTGTTTTATTCTTTTATAATTTCAAATCAGATATCAGCCTATGAGTCAGTACTTCACAGCTGTGTAAAAGCAGTGAGTCCACATCGTGAAAGGTTAGCTCACTCAACACACTCCCCACCTCGTTCTTACAAAAGCTGTATAAATAGATTACACAGACATAGGATGAAGAGGAATATGTTTTGAAGTCTTTTTGAGAAGCCCTAAAAAAGACTTTGAAAGCATCATGTGAAAAGCTGATCCAAACCAGCTCCATTTACCCCAAGCCACAAGCGAGACATAAAAAAATGTTTGTCTAGTGTGTAAACAACTGTCCGGCTGCAGCACAGACAAACAAACAGCTTGATTCTGAATTCCCAGACCAATACTTCTAAACGATGAGCTAATGCAGATTTTCTAAGGCTAGTGTGAAAGTGATCGGCTGTGCTGTTAAATCACTTTGAGATGTCTCACTGCCTCATGCTGAATTGCTGGCAGCTGGAAAAATTGGGAAAATTCTAGAAGCTATGTAAGCCAGGCGTAGATTTTTGACAACTGAGTCTAAAAACTTTGAGTTTTGCCAACTCAAGGAGACGAATTACTCCCCCACCCCAACCTTTGTGCTTAGTATGTTTTATCTCTATGTGATTCTTGATTTAGAATCACAATAGGAAAAAAGCTTTAAAAAAATTTATGAGATTGAATTTGCATACCTGCTATCATCAGATTACAACAAGTTCTAAAATATAAGCCCGATTAGTTTTTTTAGGATAAAGAATATAAATAAAGCCTAGCATGAAGGCAAAACAGTACCAGCATTAAGAAGAGAAGGAATTGCCACACAGCGCACCAGATCCTCCAGAAGCAGACACTGCCGGGCTATGAGGATGGCAACAAACGTAGCCAGAGAGTCGTGGAACGATAAATCGCTCACCTGTAGAAAGAAAACGACATTTCAGGCAGCATAATTGACTTTTATCACCTAAAGCAGCCCAGATCAGACCAATGAAGTCTGAAGTGTAATCTCAGATAAATTTCAGCATGGAAATGTACCACCTGTGCTCCTGAATACTCCACAGTCAATTGTCAGCTGTATTATAGTAACATAGAAGTGTTCAGGAATGACAGCAACTCAGACCCAAAGTGGTAGGCCATCTAAACTGATGGAGCGGGGTCAGCGGATAAGGCGGCACACAGTGCGAAAAGGTCACCAACTCTCTGTAGAGTCAATCGCTACAGACCTCCAAACTTTGTGTCCTTTAGATTAGCTTAAGAACAGTTTGCAGAGAGCTTCATGGAATGGGTTCTAATGACTGAGCAGATGCATTCAAGCCATACATCACCAAGTGCAATGCAAAGCATCAGATGCAGTGGTATAAAACCACGCCGCCACTGGACTGGAGTATTGGAGACAGCCTCTGGAGTGACGAATCACGCCTCTCCATCAGGCAATCTGATGGCAAGGTTGGGCTTGGCAAGTGATCGGTACTTATCTGACTGCATTGTGCCAAGTGTAGAGTTTGGTGGAGGGGGATTATGGTGTGGGGTTGTTTTAAAGGAACTGGGTTTGTTTCAGTTAAAGGAACTTTAAATGCTTCAGCATACAAAGACATTTTGGACAATTCCATGCTCTCAACTTTTTGGGAACAATTTGAAGCTGGCCCAATCCTCTTCCAACACGACTGTTCACCAACCTTTATTACATAGAGTCTGGTGTGGATAAAAATGACTGGCCCGTTAGGAGACCTTTGGGATGAATTAGAGCATTCAATTTCAGTGTGGGACCTCGCAAATGCATTATGGAAGAATATTTAAAATTTACCATAAAAGCATCCCTAAATGGGCAGCGCGGTGGCGTAGTGGTTAGCACAGTTGCCTCACAACAAGAAGGTCCTGGGTTCAGATCCCAGGCACGGGGCCTTTTTGTACCAAGTTTGCATGTTCTCCCCACGCTTGTGTGGTTTTCCTCCAGGTACTCCGGTTTCCTCCCACAATCCAAATACATGTGCATTAGGTTGATTAATGACTCTAAATTGCCCCTAGGGGTGAGTGTGAGTGCAAGTGGACCTGTCCAGGGTGTACCTTCTGCCTCTCGCACTATGTGCACTGGGATAGGCTCAGCAGACCCCTGTGACCCCGAGTTCAGGAATAAGTGGTATAGATGAATGAGTATGAACATCCCCAAGCCATATGGACAGCCTTCTCTGATGTCATATTGATTTTAGATTGTCAGATGTCAGATTGATAAGGTTTCTTCCCATTTTCCTTAGGGAGTTTTTCCTTGCCACCGACGCCAGTGCATATTCTGGCTTTTCTCCAGGGACAAACAACTATCATTTTACCCTGCATAGGTATCTGTAAAGCAGCTTTGAGACAATGACTATTGTTAAAAGCGCTCTACAAATAAAGCTGAATTAAATTGAATATTGAACCAATAGATTGGTGATAGGATGTCACTTATGTACATAATGCCAGTCAAAGCAGGTGAGCGTATACATTTGGCCATATTGTGTATATTGTTCGCCTAAATGTGCACTGTTCTATGTGATTGTTTTTTTCTTAATTTTGTGAAATATTTTGAAATCCTTGAATAAAATTGGCACTACAGTATAATGCCATGAAGACATTAAAATGACTGAGTAAGGGCTCAGTGGTTTAAGCCCCACCACCTCCAAGCTGCTACTGTTGGGCCGTTGACCTATCCCATGCTCTGCTTTCAAACTCTGCTCTGACCCAAACTATATAAGCTGGGATATACAGAGAAATTAAGTGTTGACAGAAAATTTTTTATAAGTCTTCGATGATAATTCTTTGCCAACACACACGCTCTTTAGAGCACACAGACAACACCATTTTGTATGTGAAAAAAAAAACAAACAAAAAAAAAAAACGAAAGTAAAATAAATAATAAAGATTTGTTTCTTGGCATCTTCAGCTTTTTCCATACACACTTGTAACTTTCACTTTCACACATCTTTTGAGTGTCTTTCACTTTCTGTATGACTGGCACCCCACAGTTAACAAAATACGCTGTTGTTTCCGGACAAAAATAACATGGAAAGTAAAGAAAAAGCAAGTGGTATGAAAGAGGTGGGGTGTGCGTGTTTGTACTCACATCCACGTTACACAGCAAGTCGTTGAAGCCACAGTTGCCGTTGTTGGAAGAGCAGCACAGAGCCTTTAGGACTCCAAGCCATTCTGCACTCAAGGAACGGCAGTATGCTGTCAGCTCCGCACACAGGATACCGATATCATTAACCCTGACACAAAAAAGACACACACAACAAAATTAACATTTAATCAAGATAATGGCTTTAAAGAAAATTCTCAATTACCCCATTTATTTATTCTAGTTTAATGCTATACCAGTATCCAGGCTATATTCATGACGAATTCACACTCGCACTTCTGGTTAACCTAACCCATGTTTTGATCTGTAGGAGGAAACCGGAGTATCCAGAGTAATACCACACAAGCACAAAGAACATAAAAACTCCATAAAGAAAGGCCCCTGCCTGAATATTAAACCCAGGACTTTCTTGCTGTAAGCCAACTGTGCGAACCAGTAAGCCACTGTGCTGCCTAAGAAAATTCACGTTAAAACATTTTGAACATTCTATCCCTAGTATTAATACAGCTTAAACTGATTTACATTTACATTAATACTTCATTTCCTAATTACTTATTTTTAAGTATTTAAATTCATTGTGAAAGTTAAAAGCTCACTGGTTAAGTGTTGGAATACTAACTGAAGATAAGGATTTGATTCCCAAACAAGATGCCCCTGCTGGGCCTCTGAGCATAACCCTTTAGCACCAATAGCTCAGTTGTATAAATAAAATACAAGTCAATAAATGATACAAAGGTCTATCTTTTAACCTACTTGAATGCCGATTGGCTGAAAAAAACACTGCTAAAGGAGAAAGATCAGTCACAACTAATATCTGAGAAGTGAATATTATTTTAGAAGTGGTGGATCAGTAGTTAAGATATTGGCCTGCTAAGATGACCACCAAGTTGCTGGGCTCCTGAGCAAGCTGCTTAGTTGGATAAATTAGCTAAATAAAAGTCACTCTGTATAAGGGTATTTCTTGAATGCCAGAATCATTGCTAGGAGGTATGAAAACACTTACCTGTCAGGGTCACGGTGGTCCACACACACATCCATCAGAACGTTACACACAAAGCTGTAGCGGTTTGCTGGGCTGTCATTGAGAATCTTGCCCACCATGGAGTGGTTGATGTTGTGGGCTGAAGGGTTGGCTATGGCGTCAATCATGAAGACCTGGTCCCACAGCATGTTGGAGTCTGATGGGTCAATGTTCCAGTATATCGAGTTCTTCACCTTGGAACAAAACTCACTTGGGGAGGAAAACAAAAAAATGCAACAAAGAATAAATACCAACTTCTTTGAGGAGAACTAAAATGGTACCAAGACGTTCAACAGCCTCACCTAAAGATCTCTCCAAACTTGCTCTTCAGATGACTGCAGGAGGTATAGAGGTCGTACAGGTAGGCTAGGATACAGCGTTCAGCTGAGGAACAGTCTGCAGGATTTACTCCTGACTTCACCACAATGCGCAGCCTGCATATATACACACACAAAATAACATGATTATAATTATGCCTAAATACATTTTCAACAATCAGTTTGACTGAGCATAGGACTAAAGTGTTAGCTCAGTGATTAAGGTCTTGGACTGCAGATCAGAAAAGTATGCGCTCAATTTTTAGCAAACCAAGCTGCTACTGCTGGGCCTCTGGGTCGCTCTTGGTAAAGACGTCTGCTAAATGGAAATGTAAATATATTGTGGGAGCTAACAAATTGGCTAATTGTTGCCTGCTTTGCATGCTGTAACCAAACAGTAAGCAAACCACCAGTTAAACAAGTGCTTGGCTTGTGTGCTTTATCGAGTCCTGTGTAGAGATAAAATAGAATTTATTGCTATTGTGCAGATGTACAAAGTCTGTGAAATGCAGTAGAACATGCAGGATTACAGAACATGTATTGTCGATGCAAAATATATTTTGGGTCGATGGTACGGTCACTAGCATTGCTTCCTGCATTTTACGCCATTTATACGGTGTGATCTTAGTAATGATTGATAAACCAAGAACCAATTGCACAACAATTTGTGAATATGTGGAAATAAGTTTGGTAGATAAAAAGACTTCTGGGGGTGAAAGTAGTTTTTACATGATGCGTCATTGCTGCTGTTTGTCTTCTGCTAGCTACTGTTTAGTGAAAGAACTCAAGTTACCGAATGTGCCAAGGACAGAGACAACTAAAATCCTACATGAGGATGAGCAACTAAGCAGCAACAATCACAAACGACTTTCAAAAATCACAATGTAAATTCTGACTTTAGACCAAAGGATTAGTTTGTTTGAACACGTTTGCACATGTCAGAGTGAGCCGTACCCATCGAAGACCTGTGCGGTTTGGTCAGGGTTAAGGATGAGGCATGAGTGGTAGCGTCGAAGCACAGCCACAATGCACAGACACAGGCTAGTGGTGTAGCTCCCTGCCAGGCTGGAGGACTTCAAAAGGAGCTCAGCCTCCACCAGACTCAACTCATTCAGCAGCTAACAAAAAACGCAAAAAGTCACATTGTATCTTTAGCATAAAAACATCACACACACAAAAAACATTACGAGACACATTTTAAGATACGTTATAGTTCTTTCTATCTCTTAGTACCTGAATGGCAAAGTCAATGAGGCCACTTATGTTCAGGGAGTATTCCATTAGGTCAAAGATAAACTGGATGTGCTGGACCAGAGGAAGGTGATAGGACATCCCTAAGGCAAAGCTGGTGATTTGTTCCAGAACGTTTCTGGACACCTGGATAAACGGACACAAATCAAAGGTAAGATCCACAGCTGGACATAAAAAACTGTTACTTTTCATACATGTTTCAGTTTAAACATGGTGTATTAGATAGTGAGACAGGACAATATTTCTTTTATGTTGTATAGCCTTCAGGTTGTTTTATAGCTAAATACATATTGACACAAACGGCTATACAATCATGTGCTAGTTGTAATTTTATCAACCTAATTGTCTTTATTTAAACGGTTGAATTGTAAGAAGCAGTGCGGTGGCAGTGTTGCTTTACAACAAGAAGGGTCAGGGTTCAATTCCTGGGCAAGGGGTTTGCATGTGGGTTTACTTCGGTTTCCTCTCACATTCTGAAACATGTACATTAGGTTGATTGGTGACGCCGTAGGAGTGAGTCTAAGTGTGTGTGTGGTTGTTCGAATATGTGTTTGCCTGCGATGTAATCCTGCCTTTTGACTTATATGCGCTGGGATAGGCACCAGCAGACTCCCATGACTCCGAATTAGGGAATAAGCGGTTAAAGACGATATATGAATGAATTGTAGGAAGTAATTTGGCTAATCGAGCTAACTGTGGAACTAAACTAGCTTAGTAACTTGAATGGAAAACAACTAAATATTACCTGAGAGGTGACCTGGTGCTGGTCAAAGTGGGAGAGATGCTGAAACTTGGAAAAAATATCTTCTGCAGTAGGGAAAGCTTCTGGCTTGCTTCTTTTCCTCTTTTGTCCTTCCTCTCCTCCTAGAAAAAAAATAGAGGAAAAATTAAACACAGGAAGAATAAACTATTCGGTAGACGTTAATTTAACAGACAACTGGCTAGATGTGAAAAAACTATACAATGCAGACGGTGCGGTGGTATAGTGGTTAGCATGGTCACATCACAACAAGAAGGTCCCAGGCCCTGCAATGGTATGTCAATGGTGTGCCCCTATGTGCGCTGGAATAGGATACAGCAGACCCTAGTGACGGGCGGCGCGGTGGCGCAGTGGTTAGCACCATCGCCTCATAACAAGAAGGTCCTGGGTTCGAATCCCGGGCTTGGGGTCTTTCTG
>JAOTQW010000008.1:2111133-2122513 GCA_026260075.1 Sisor rabdophorus
CTTGGTGGTGCTGGGAATCGAACCCCGGTATTAGTCCAACACCTTAACCACTAGGCCACCCCTTCCCCCTAATAAGCGGGTATAGAAGATGAATGAATGACTAAACCCTTCAATAATATCAGAATACTACGTTAATAGTCCCAGGTGTACACCCATTATTTCTAAACAGTAGTGTAAAAATGGATTAAAGGAACAGGAATCTTGTGATTGGCGAGTTAAAATGTTCAATTTACACAAAAAAGGACAGAACATCAATTAGTGTGTGTGTGTGTGTATTGTCAGTACCAGTTTCGGCAGTGCTCTTGCGGTTAAGAACTTTTAGAATGTCTTTGGTGATCTTTTTAATAGCGTGTCGAGCCTCATCCCGCTGCTTGCCTACGCCGTACAGAACCACAAGTCGCTGGTTACATTCGTGACTGGCACTTTCCTCCTGTAACACACACACACACACCCACCCACCAGGTCTTCAATAATGAGCACAACTCAAAGCATAAACAAACACCCATTTTCCTTTTCATCCCTCTTCCTTTTTAGCTCTATTTATTTTCATTTTCTTAGTTTCTTTTTGCATTCATCTTAAATTTCTATACTTTTTCCTTCATTCCCTTATATTAATTTTACAATTCATCTTTTATTTTTCATCAGTCTCTTTTTCCTTTAACCTAATTTTACCACCCTCCTCAACCCTGTTCATCTTATCAATGTAATTGCTTCAATTGGGATCCCAAACCCATTTCAGAAACACCAGATGCAGATGTAAAATAAAAATATACACTCAAGATGTGTGCCACTTTACAGTGGTAGGTAAGGTAAAATGTTAAATAAATACAATACAACAGATAGGCAAATCAAATAAATTGTTTTTTTCTTTTCTGTAGATTCAAAATTGAGAATCATAGGCTGTGTGGCTTTACTCCGGGTACTCCGTGGCTTTCGTGTGAGTTTCATATACATGAGGTTGAATGGTGACTAAAATGCCCATAGGAGTAAGTGCAAGTGTGTGACCCCCTGTGATGGATGAGTGACCTGTCCATGGTGTACCCTTCCTGTCTTTCACCCTTAAAGACATGTAATAGACTCCAGCAAGCAGGTATAGTAAATGAATAAATTAACGAATATAGTTGAAATCACACTGTACACATGCTAGGTACGCTGATGGATCTCACCTGAGGGATGGGGAAGTGTGTGGCGTACTGGATGTGGCGTGGCTGATCGTACACCTGCGGGAAAGTCGGGTCTAAACCTTTCTCCTTGGCAGTGCTCTTTCCATCCTGCTCTGGGGCAGCTTTTTCTGGAGAGGGGCTTCCTTTGACCTCACAGTGCATCGGGGGTGAAAACATCTGTTCAAAGACAGATGAATCAGAGACCATGTTGATTTAAAATATGACATTGTATTAGCAACATCAGATTTAAATGTAGAGTTCTATTATTCGGCATCCAGAGCTACCACCTTTCTGTCAGATAAGCATGTTTTCTATTTGTCTAAGAAAACCAGTCCTTTTAAATTAATTGCACAAATTTGGCAGTGACATTTGTTGAGTTTGTACTACACTGCCTTTTATAACCCACCTCATCAAAATTGGCGCTGGAGTTGTTATCAATTTCCATAGGCTCAGACAGACCAGTGTCCTATAAGGGAAAGCAAAAAAAAAAAAAAAAATTCCCAAAACTGTCTTTACATATAAACCAGGCTAAAAAAAAACCCAAAACATTAGGCTTAAAAACAAACATGCCTCCATTTTGACCCCGCTGCCAGCGTCCTGCTCTTTGCGTTCTGATTCATCAGAGGGCTCGTCGCTAGGGGAACGTGGTCGGGGAATGTGGGAATCAGAGGCCAGGTCGCCACGGGAAATGAGTGTACACATGTAGATGTTGTGGGAGAAGACATCGTGTCGGATGAGCTCACAGAAGAGCAGCACCAGGTTGGAGAACTCCACCCGCTCGCTCTCGTTGCCAGGCTCCGCTGCACACAAAAAAAAAACGGAGTCACCTGATTGTAAAAGCAGAAATCTGTAAAAGCAGCTACCAGCCAAATCTCTTTTATATTGAAAAGACTGATATTAATTTTGCAGAGGTTAAATGATTGTGTATGTGTGTTAAAATAAACATACATAAAATTAATAAAATGGACCTTCTAATGCATAAATGAAAAAGATTAAGAGTAAGAGCTGCAAATGTCTTACTAAGGACTGGAGCTTGAGTGTCTAGGAATTGCAGCAGAACGTCCTGAAAGACGGGAAGAGTCGCAGCTGAGAGAGAGCCAGAAGACACAGAACCCTTTTCATCCACCACCTCTGACTCTCCACACCGCTGAGGGGGAAAAGATGTTATTAGTTTTTGCCTTTACCTTCTTAGTAAACTAAAAAATCAAATGTACCTAACACTTCTACATATAGAAGCCAACAAAAAACCTTAAAGAGCACTTCTTGCCCTGTAGAACACTTCCACAGAACCCCTAAAGAACATGTCTACAGAACTGCCCCTTAAAACACTCCTAAATAATCACGGTAAATGCCAAATAAATCCCAAAGCTAGAGGCAAAATTATTTGCAAAGTATTGAAAAATAATTGAAAGAAACTAGGTGAAGGTTCTAACCTCTGCTTCGATCTCAGTCTGTCTCTTCTCCAACAGCTTAGCCACAACCATGGCCCTGTGCCTTCCTGAGCGTTTACAGCACACAGCCCACTCGCACAGCAGAGTAACCACTGCATCATCATCCGGACTCAACTATAAAAATAATTGTTTAAAAGAAACATTTACATCTATAGGTTAGAAGATGTGCAAAAAAAATTACAAACATCCAAGTTAATTAACCAAGATAACCGACCATGGAACAAAAAAAAAAAAAGGAAAGGTAAAGCCTTCGTACCTCATGCCCATCTTTACTTTGACCTGACCCGAAGATTCGGTTGTAAAGAGAGTCCAGAGAATTACTGAAATCCGACTTCTCAAAGCTGTGGTTGTCCAGAACCTCCAGAGTGTGCAGTACCCGACCAATTGTGAAGCCTGTCCAGACACATACATAAGAAATTATATATAAATATAAATAGTCATTCATATATATATATACAGCTAGCAATCTGCAGTGATTTCCTTTTTAATGCTAATTTTATTTATCATAACAGAGGACATTTAACAAAACTAGTCTTGCCTGCTGTTGTTTCCTGACATTTGTCAAAAGACCAACGAAACTCCACTGCCTGCCCCCGTTCCTTAATCTGCTCTTCGATTTCCCTTAGTTTAGCACGGACCTGTGGAAAGGAAAAAAAAAAACACAACAAATGTAATTCTATGTGTTTTAGAACTTCTTTGCATACAGATATCACATCTAGCTTACTTGCTCTAAGATTATTCAAGAGTTGATTTAATTGCTGTTTCTGACCAACATAACGGTAACAAAAAGAAAAAAGTATACAAAAAGAAATTACATTTCAAAATAGAGAATAAATTTCAAAGAGAATAAAATTGTTGTGCTTGGTGGAAAGATGTGCATGAGTTGTGTAATGAAAGTGTGTGCGAGTACGAGGCCAGAAGAAAACCCATTCCATGATAATTTCTACAAAACCCTTCAGGAAAGGATGACCACTAGATGAATGTTTATTCAGCCACCCACAGTATTATTAGTGAGATCGGACACTGGGGTGCAGTCAGTGTTTTAGTTCATCCTAATGATGTTGAGTGAGGCTGAGGTTAAGGTTAAGAGTATAAGAAGAACACTAAAGTTCTTGAATCATAACATATATTGTCATATCAGCTCAGGGCTTGGTGCACGGGGCATTGTCATGTTTGAACAGTCTTTACACCTCGTCAATCAAGTGAAAGGAAATAAAAGGCTACAGCGTAGTCAACTGGATGCTACTTTATGACAACAGTTTGGTGTAGAGACAAATCTTTTGGCCATATAGCGTATAACTAATGAGTAAAGCACATTACACCAGGCACCTAATAGTTTGGATAACAGGCATGAAATGTAGCCAAATTTTTTTTTCCGTGAATGGCTTATTGTCTAAGATAAAAACAAACAAACAAAAAAAATACCGCTCTAAACTTTGAAGTGGGTTATAATACCTGTTGATTGAATGTGCTGTTGGCGCCCGGCATGGGGAGGTTTGAGGGGGCGATAGGCAGAAGGTCCAGCGGTGATCCAGTCTTATTTCGGCTGTCTGTAAGCGAATAGTGCCACACTAGAGCACTAGGACAGCACAGCACAATACTCTGCACAGGACAGAAAGAGGAGAAACTATTAAGGCACTCAATAATTACGAGCAAATTCAACCTATTAATCCACCCTGAAATGCTGAGACAAACAAGCCAGCTCTCAGTTCCAAAAATCTAACTGGAGCCTTTATTAAAGTGCTTGATAAATCGAAAGGGCAAGAAGGTCCTGTGGCCCTGTGATGGACTGGTGATATAGATAATGAATGAATGTATGATTGATGAATAAAAAATACCAAGCAAAAGAAATGTAAAAAAGACCAAATAAAAATCCCTGCAAAATAATAATAATAATAATAGGCGGTATAATAATTGTTATAAATCTGTCAACAATCAGCTGCATATTTCTTAGGTCGCTTCTCCTGTGAAATGCCAAAATTAACCTCAAGAGGTTTCTTTTTATAAAATCATTTTTTTTATGTGACTCAGTTAGCTAAACTGTCAAAAAAAATTGTCATGCGTTAAACTTCTTCGCTGTTATCAACAATGGCATTATTGTGCATTGTACAGACACTTGTATTATTAACACTGTATTTGATCAAATTATGGTATAAACAAAATTTTCACAGGAGACATACACTTGAACATAAACAAGTACATGGTGCAAAATGAAGCGTCATCAAAAGCCATTCAAGTCTGCACCTGGAGCATGCAGCTAAGGCCAAACACCACAGGGCGGTGCTGAGGGCAAATGTAGTAGTCAGTAAACGGAGTCTGCGGTTGGGTGGTCCCTGCAGGCTGGGAGGTGGGGGTGGTGGGTAGAGCGTTGCCTGGCTGACTGGTAATGCTGTGTGGTGGATGTCCTCCTGAGCTGGGTCCTATACTCCCATCGCTTAACAGCAGGTTCAGCCGTCGTGTGCAGAAATATGCCAACCTTCTAGACAAATAAGCTGACTGCACAAATTCCCCTGAATACTGCCGAAGAAAAATAACCACAGAAAGAGCTGTTATATCGGTGCAACACTAACCAAATCAACGATCATATACGGACAGTTTTGACACAGTGTGCTTATAATTCCACACTGAAGTCTGATGCTATACTGACTGACCTGTAAAAGGAGCGGCAGCAGCAACTTCAGAAGTTCGTCTTCTCCTGGACGAATCTTTTCAAAGCATTCTAGGACCCAGGTCAGAAACTCGTGTCTGTCTAACATGCCATCCTGTAAAACAAAAATTCATAGAATTTAAGTGTAGACATTTTTCGACTGCAGGGTTTTCAGTCTTTTACGGTTCATTTTACCAGGATATTTTTAGAAAATGTATTTACAACAAAGAGACTTTGATCACAGATTCACAACCCAAAATAAAAAAAAATATATATGGCTATAATTATGATTAAATTATAGAATTTCCTGCAAGACAAAACAAACAATGGATAAACATTTGCTTGGACTGGTTAACATTTTTTCTTGCATATCCCAGTTTAGAAGGTTGGGACCAGAGCACAGAAATGATTAACCCAACAGTGGCAGACTGGGAGCGGTGGGCCGGGAAACCAGGTCTTCCTCTACTGTTAACCAACAACTTGGTGCCTTAACTATTGCCCACTAGAAATATTTTGGGACTTGTTCCAGTAAAGAAAGATCATAAAAAGTAATACCATACAAAATCAAAAGGTACATCTTAATGGCTGTAGACGAAATCAAATACTTTTGTTAAATACTATAAAGTAGGCTTGAGCCAATAAGATCCATATTTAATTAAAACCCTAAATTTAATAAGGAAGTCGGCCATGTTAAAAACCTCCAAAAAACATCCATGTCTATGTGCTGTATGAAAACTGAAGATAATGGTCGTCTTGCACAGAAGCCAAAGTAAACAGGACCTTATGGTGTGGTGAGAAGAGCTGGACTCACCTGAAACATGAACATGGCTAGCTTCTCGTTATACTCCCACTGCTTCATGGCTGTCTCCACCTCGGCCGGGGGAGCAGGCAGAGGAGAGCCACAGCCCTGACTGGGAGACTGTCTGTAAAACTCTGCCACCTTCTGCAGCTGCTCACTGAGGTACTTTGTGATGATCTGAGTCCATTCTGCAGACATGTGCGAAAGTTGAAATACGGTTTTATTGCTAAGCATGATAAAAGAAAAGCCTTCAAAATAAAGTGGGCTGGAAGATTAATCAAAAGTTATATAAAAAAATTTATTTAGGACCTTTAACCGTTATCCTTTTCCCCTCATGTCAGTTATTACAATTTATTAAACCCACTCATATTTTAAGCGTATGGAGGGATGTGGTAGCTTAGTGGGTAAGGAAGGGACATCCAACTTAGTTCTCACAGGGCCAAAGCCTTACATAGTTCTAACCTTATTCCAAACCACAAAACATGGATTTTGTTTTAGCGAGCCTAAAAAAATGAGGAGCAATGTGGTGGGTGGTAGTTAGCACAGTCACCCCACAGCGAGAAGGCCCTGGGTTCAATTTCCAGGCAAGAGGTTGTTTTGTGCAAGGTTTGCATGTTCTCCCTGCGCATTTACTCTGGGTTTACTCCAGTTTTTATCCCACAGACCAACAACATGTACATGAGTCTGATTGGTGGTTTTAAATTGCCCATAGGAGTAATTGTGAGTGTGTGTGTGTGGGGGGGGGTTTGTTCATCTATGTGTGGCCCTGCGATGGAATGGCAACCTGTCCATGGTGTACCTACCTTTAGCCCTATGTGTACTGAGATAGGCTCCAGCAGAATAAGCCGTTATAGAAGATGTATAAATTAAACAAATAAAAGTTATCATAATCAAGATAAACTGCTTAATTAATCAAGGTTTTTGATTTAACATCCTATTTCCCATGCCTAGTGTGAAATGTTAACCCACTGTAAATGTAACAACGGCATACGTTTACCTATGCAGGGGTCAATGACGTGTCTCTTCTTGACTTTTGTTTCGGTAATGGCAGCATGATAAGCGCATGTCATTTTGATCATCCAGGCAGAACGCATGACTGGGACAGAGTATTTGGCCAGATATCCGAAAACCTCCTCTTTTTTACTAAAAATAGGAACCTGCCACAAGCCAAGAGACAAAAGCAAGAAAAAGTAAATAAACAGCCTAAAACACAACTGCAATCCGTTTTTCACTTTTCTTTCAACAAGATTCAATAACTACTAGATGCTTTTACCAGTCTGTCAGAAAGAGCCAGTGTCATTATGGCTTTTGGGCAGGATTATTACTTTGTTGTAAAAGTTTGGTTTAGCTCATGTTTTACCACAGAAGGGTTAAATCATAGAATCTGAATGCATGTGTAGATTTTCGATAACAGCTCAATAAATTGAGCGTTTAATAAATTCTATAAAAACCTGCTTGGTTTTAAAAATGCAGCATATACACAATTTTGTGGTTTTAATTAATAACAAACCTCTTAAAAAATATAATACTTTAACGAAGAAAGTGTGTAGCAACTCGAGTAATAAGCAAGTTAACGATGACATTGATGGAAGGAGTCAGCCGTGGCAGGCTTTAACCGTCGTTAAGTTTCCAGAAACACTTGCGGTTTGGTGGCTACGTGATGGGCTGCAGTTGTAACTGTGCAAAAGTTACATTGATTACTCCCTTTATACTGACACAAGCTGTTTCATGGTTATAACGCTTCTTTAGAACACAAACACTGTTTACTCTACTCTGTAACTGCTCCAGCTGTGTGATTTATCAGCTTTCACACAGTGTCAATTATCAGTGAAGAATAAACTGCTTAAAAGATCTATCAGATGAAACCCAACCTTTTTGGCCAGCTGAGTGAGAGGTTTGGTACCCGCCAGATCTGTAAACCAGTTGTTGATTGAGCTCTGCGAGCGTGCCGTGACCAGCCAGAAGTTGTCCTTCTGATTGACCTGCGGCTTCCTCTTTCCCGTGTCCGGGAATGTGTTACAACGCAGCTTTTCTGCAATAATGCTGCTGAAGTTGGAGCTGATCTAAAATAAAAAAGAAGACATTTCAGTCTCATGCTAAAACACAAATACACTCTTCCCCTCATGGATATATAAAGATATCCATCTTTACACATACACACACACACACATATATACACATATACATATATATACACATATACACGTATATACACTTATGTAGCCTGCCAACTCGTGTCCAAGTTGTTCCCAAACACTTTCTTTCATTCTTTCATTCATTCATTCATCTTCTATACCCGGTTATTTTTGAACTCAGGGTCATTGGGGGTCTGCTGGAACCTATCCCAGCACACAGAGAGCAAAAGGCAGGGGAGGTACACCCTGGACAGGTTGCCAGGCCACATGCACACAACCACGCGCACTTTGCACATTCAATCCTATGGACAATTTAGAGTCACATGTTTTTGAAACCCACGCATGCGATGGGAGAACATGCAAACTTTGCACAGAAAGACCCTGTGCCCGGCATTCAAACCTAGGACCTTCTTGTTGTGAGGCGACCATGCTAACCACTACACCACCGTCCCAAACACTTTCACATACTTATAAAGCCTACAGTTTACTGTGAAATATTCAGGAACAAGGTAATTTCCCGAACTAGATTTGTTGCACAGGTGGAATCCTATTACATTTTCACACTGGAATTTACTGAGCTCCTGAGATCGCACACAAATGTGTGTAAAAACAGTCTACATGTCTAGGTATTTCATTTTATACACCTGTGGTGATGAAAGTGATTGGATTATTTGGATGGGTGAGCGAATAATTGTGAAAATATTGCGTATATATTTGACTCATGCTAGCACAGACATACTTACATTCTGAGCTCAGCTTCTGTTACATTCTTTGCTACGTTTACCAAGTTATAAATGTGTCTGTACATCATATATCAATGCATTTGACAAAAACAGGTTTAATGCTTTTTGTTGTGAGAATCTTACCTTGGAAGGGTTGAAGTTGACATTTTTAGCACTTCCATGTTCGTCCCCCGAAACGGCCGGCTGATTATTGAATCCCTGCTTGACATTTAGTGCAGTCAATTCATCCTAATTCACAAGCACAGAATAAAATAGGGGTAAAGACATGTAAATACAGCTTGACTCGGACCGTTCTGGTACACTGAGGACAAATCTCACTAAATATTTTTAAATAAGATTGAGGCCCAATTCGAGATCACACAGGCGGCGGAAGTTAAGCAAGAGAAACTGAACGCTGTAAAAAAAATGTAACTAAAAGTTATGTGATGTTCACATTCTATTTGCCCAAGGAGGCAGTTTAGCACATATTAGTAAATGGGGTAGCGTTATCTGTGCTGTGGTAGCAGTCAGACAGTCTGAGGATGACTAAAACCCTGTTAGACTCCACAGGTGTCAAAAATCCCCATAATGAGTTCTATTCAGTCTTATTGACTTATTGAATGTTTATCAGTGGTGTAGCTAACATTGCACAAGAGAGCACGCCGCTTTCATTGCTGCGGATATCAAACATTCCAAAAGGAGTTTCAGAATTTGTGTATGAATTTCGCCTGGTGTGTATAAGGAGAAGCTGTATCATCTATCATGCTCTTCTCCACGGATCAAATCCAATCTCCTGTTACCAAACCTGCTGGTAGACGAAAACCACAGAAAGTTGAAGTTTTTTCCTTGAAGTTAATCTTCGGACATGGTTACAGACGCTTGCTGCTAGAAATAAGCAATCTCTTGTTGATAGGTTTCTGTGAGTTGTTATGTGTGTGAAGATTGCGCAAGATAAAAAAAAATCTCAGGCATTTAGCAAACAGTCTTATCCAAAGCAACTTATATTTATTTAATTTATCTGTCTGAGCAGTTGAAGGTTAGGGGCCTTGCTTAGGGGCCCAGCAGTGGCAGGTCAGTGGTGCTAGAAAACATTAAATCATCTCAAGAAATGCCATAACAAGCACAACTCTGCTTTTAAGACAATGGTAGTCATTTATAGCAGTGGTTTCCTAACCCCCAGGCAGCAGACCTGTCCGCGGGTCATTTGTTACTGGGCTGCATAGAAAGAATGAATAACTTACATTATTGGTGTCTTATTTATTCTAAATCGGAATGATGTTTAATTTGAAAACATGGCATGTTCTCTCTGTTACATCTGTCTATGATACACACTCGACGCATGTCAAAACGTTTGTCTCGGCCACAGGATACATTACCATTGCAGAGAAACTAGCTTAGGGCTTTTGCTAAAGAAGTGTTATAGCAAGTTGTATTTTTTCTGCACTTTATATTTGTTTTGTGGTGCATTTAGAAGGCATGTTTAAACTTTACTATAGCGACTAAAGAGGTTTGTTACTCATGTTGAGTGGTTGGCGGCGATGTTACGAGGATGTTACGCTAATAAAGTTGCATACGAGTACACAATGGATTTACATATATCTTAAGTAAATACTAATACTTTAGTTATGCCGGTTGTATTATTTTAATTTGTTGTGTTTATGCGCCACTCCTTAAAGGTCGGTCTGTGAAAATATCTTACACATGTAAATAACATGCATCTTTTTATACTGATGAGCACTACGATTAATAAAAGCACAAATTAACAGCAACTCTAAACTTACACAAAACTGAAATAAAGTAAATATTATAATTTATTATTGCGTGTTTAAATTGTTGTGTACAGTTTTGTACATAGGTTTGTACACGGTACCTAATTTCTTTTTGCTTAAACACAACAATTAAGAAATATTAAATGCAATAAATATTTAGTTTATTACCATACATGGAAAGCTGTTATAAGGTGTTATAATTTTTACTGATGAAGTCTGTAAAGTACTAATTAATTAAATCAAATACTTTTGTACAATATAAGTATCCAATAAATATTAAAAACATGTGTATAACGTTGCAATGTGTTTACTAATACAAATACTTCAATAATTATTTCAGTAAAAAAAAAATAATAATAATACAGCTGTGCTGTCGAGCATGTTGGATAATTTTTTTAATAACACAGAAATAATTATTTTATTAATAATTGGTAATTACAGGCTCCATCAAGTTGTGTTATTCCTGAAGAAATAATACTTTTATTTAGTTTGACTGTAACATGGTTCCGCACCGATTAAGTCTGTAAATTGTACCGGGTTCAACCCAACTAATTTCAAAAGCACCAAAACTCTGGGCAAAGGTGATGAAAGCTTTATCAGAACATTTCATTCATTCATCTTCTATCCCCGCTTATTCCGGAACTTTTTAGGGTCACGGGGGTCTGCTGGAGCCTATCCCAGCGCACATAGGGCG
>JAOTQW010000008.1:2146375-2161260 GCA_026260075.1 Sisor rabdophorus
CTCCAGCAGACCCCCATGACCCCGGATTCGGGAATAAGCAGGTAAAGAAGATGAATGACTGAAGAACAAGAATAAAAAAAGCTGCCAACTTTAGAAACTACAACTGAAAATCTGTAAAGCAATACCCAGCTTACGTATGCTCAGCACTTAGGAATCTCCAAAATTGACGATAACATCGTTATTTACATCGATTAAAAACATTATTTAGAATACAAGATGGCTGTTGTGGCATTTTCTCCCTTTTATCCATCCATCCATCCACCCATCCATCCGTCCATCCATCCATCCGTCTGTCCATCCGTCCATCTTTCATATCAATTATTTGAAAAAATTCTTTAAAAATCTTATCTCTATCTCATCTTTTTAAATAGGAGAACATGTACAATTGGCTGACTAAATACTTTTTTGCTCATCTGTATTTAAGCATTTCATTTCTATAATAATAAAGGAAATCCTTTAGTTTAAATCAGTGAATTTTAACATCACTGAATAATAACAATAAAGAAAAAAAAATCAAAGTCTTACCTTGATAAACACGATGCCCCTTACACTCTTGAGGAACAGCGCTACACCCATGGACAGAGCGTAGATGCCAGAGTAGTACTGAATGTGAGGGTTTAGTCTCATGCTGTTGCTGGGTGCACTTTCATTTCCCTGTAATACTGTTACATTCTAAACACACACACATATACAGACAAACTCATAAATCTTAAACTTGTCATATTCACAGAAAGCAGCAAAAAAAAAGGTGAAATGCTAACATCTGTGCTATGATTTTTCCTCTGAGTAAATCATGTTCATTGGCATTTCTAATTAGCACCGGGAGTGATTTTCTATTTTGCTGAGCAGCAAAATAGATTTTTTTTTGTGTAATATATTAAATGTATTAGTCTGAAATGCAGGCACCATAAAAAGGTACGAGTTAGGGAGGTGGTTATGGCCTTTATAGTCATTCAATTATTGTCAGCAAAAGTGTTCCAGCTGAGGTTCCACTCACCCCACTGCCCTGTTTAATCCAGTGGCTGAGCCACCAGTTACTGAAGGCTATGCTACCCGTGGTAAGTAGGAAGAGCAGGACATTAATAATAAAGGCCACAGGTCCCCCAGCAGCCTTGATGTAAGTCGCATAGACAGACCAGGTAACTGCTCCATGGCCCTTCTCCTCAGCCTGCATGAGTTGGTCTAGGTAATAGCATATTTAAAGAGAATAAAGTTAAAAAAAAACAGATTTCATTGTTATTTTTTCCTGAAAATTCAGCTAAGCTTAGATCTTACCTCCTTTTATACATTCAGTGGATCGTTCTGTTGCTGAATTGATGACAAAATCACTCCGACCAGCGATCTTGTTCTCCTCCTGGTGCTTGTTTTTAAGCGTATTTCTCACCATGTTCTGAAAAAGGATCATCAAAGTATAAGATAAAAAAGTTTACAACAAATGTTCTTATAGTCTTAAATGTTCTATGGTCTAATAAATACTAAAATAGAGACACCAGAACATAGATATGGTTAATGTAATTGACTACAAATTGATTTGGATTATTGCCGTTTGATTCCTAGCACCACCCAGCTGCAGCTGCTGGATACCTGAGAAATGCCTTCAACCCCTAATTACTCAGTTGTATGAATGAAATATGTCAGTCTGAATAACGGCTTCAGCCAAATGCTGTAAATGTAAAAAAGTAGCCTTGTAGGGTTTGTGTCATGAATTGTCCAAAAGGTGTTATAAAGCACTTTATAAGTATGACCCTCTTGTTCTTTTCAAGCGTGATGGTAAGCTGACCTCCTGCTGCACACTGGTAAAAAGCATGGCATAATCACGCCCCCGGGCCATCAGTTGGTCATGAGTGCCGTGCTCTGCAATCTGCCCGTCCTTCATTAACACCACCTCGTCACACTCCGCCAGGTACTGCCAGAGGAGAGATTTAAAGCAAATGTAATGAAATGCTAAACAAATAGAGGACTGAGCAGACATGAGAATGCTTGCATAAAGATTCATAACATGCTTTAATGGCCACCAGGGAAATCTGAATCATAGGAAGATAGAAAGAAAGTCATTAAATATAATAGAATAACCATTTAGAGGCTTAAATTAATCTATTGCACCTGTAGCTACATTTATCCTTCACCACTACACAATGACAAAACCACTGTTAACAATTCATTTTTTTAATAGAGCTAATCACTTCCGGCAACATGAGTGATGGCTTTTTTCATTTTACATAATTGGTAATTGAATAAGAGAAAAAAGTGATGTGAATCGCAAACTCCCAATAAGAACTTCATTACATGTTTAGTACATGTTATTTGTTATTTGATGCTTGTTATTTACTGTCAGACTAACAAGTGATATAATATGCACCATTGTAATGGCAATTCAATTTTGTATATGTTGTGTTGTAAAGGTTTCTAATTAAAGTGAGACAGTTCAGTTTCTGTATTATATATATATGTGACAGAAATGAGTACACCCGTTTCATTTCTTTGTAAAACACTAAAGAGAAGAAAAAAATTTAAAAACAACAAAGATTATTACACCTTTCACAGATAATTTAACTTATTCCTTATTTTAATAAGTTAAATCATAATTTAACTCATTCCCCTCAGAGGAAATGTTGAAATTGGGTCCAAGTAGCCATTTCTCTCCATATTGTCATGAAACTCATTAGTGTTACAAGGTCTCAGGTGTGACTGGGCAGCAGGTGTGTTAAATTTGGTGTTATTGCTTTCATTCTCCCATACTGTTCAATAGAAATTTAACATGGCACATCTTGGCTCTCAAAGGATCTGAAAAAAAGAAATTGTATAAAGATGGCCTAGGCTACCAGAAGATTGCCTAGACCTGGAAACTCAGCTGCAGAATGGTGGCCAAGACAGCAATTTAAGAGGACGGTTTGCACTCAGAACAGGACTCTCCATGGTGGACCAAAGAATTTGAGTGCACATGCTCAGCGTCATATCCAAAGGTTGTCTTTGTGAAATAGACATACGAGTGCTGCCAGCATTGCTGCAGAGGTTGGCGGTCAGTCGGTCAGTGCTCAGACCATATGCCGCACACTGCATCAAATTGGTCTGCATGGCTTTCGTTCCAGCAGGAAGCCTCTACTTAAGATGATATCTGGCTAATGATGCTCAGGTTAAGGTTAAGGATACTTAGACCATATCCTGTGGTCTAATGAGACCACAGATAAACTTGTTTTTTAAGATGGTGTCAAGCGTGTGTGGTGAAAACTATGTGAGGAATACAAAGACAATTCTATCTTGCCTAAGCATGCTTGTCAAGCATGGTGCTGGAAGTGTAATGGTTGCACGAGTCCTGCTGGCACTGGGGAGCTACACTTCATTGAGGTAACCACAAATGCCAACATGTAAGCAAAAACTGGGCAGCAATATTTCAACATGATAACGAGCCCAAATACACCTCCAAATAAGCTGCTAAATAAGCTGAGGGTAAAGGTGATGAATTGGCCAGGCATGTATCCAGACCTGAAACCTATGGAGCATCTGTGAGGGCATCCTAAAATGGACAGTATAGAGCAAGGCCTCCAACATCCACCGGCTAAGTAATGTCATCATGGAGGATTCCATTGGCAACCTGTAAGGCTATGGTGAACTCCATTTCCAATATATGTATAATCTGTTTGCTTATACTACATATAATATCTGTTTGCTTATACTAAAACAATTTGTGTTCCCTAACTCTGGATCTGCTAGGGGTCTGCTAGAGCCTATCCCAGCACACAAAGGGCGAAAGACAGAGGTACCATTGGACAGGTCATCAGTCACGAACCAATACACTAACTCACACTCACTCCTATAGGCAATTCAGAATTAATAATCAACCTAATGTACATGCTTTTTTGACTGTGGGTGGAAACCAAAGAACCCAGAGGAAAAGCGAAAAAAAAAGTAACTTGGAAACCTCTTGCTGCAAAGCAACCATGCTAACCGCTACACCACCATGTCGCTTATATTACAAAATTATTTCAGGCAGATATTGTTCCAAGGTGTCTCAAGAAGTGGAATAAACTTATCATGAGGAAAAACTGTAACTAAACCATGGAAACGCATGCACAGAAAAAGTCAAGTGATTTTGCATTATTGAATCAATATTTGAATCAGTATTTTTTATAAAAAAATTGGGTGGAAATTAGCTTCCATTGTTCCCTGATATTAAGTAGGAATAGAAGACTTTTGTGGATGTCCAACTTTTAGGTGGTAATAGTTACCATTTCCCATAACAAACCTGTCAAGGACCCCACACCCTCCGGAACACAACACCTCACCTGCTCCCAATCATCAGACAGCTGAGAGCGCATACACACAAAGACACACACCTGCTACTCAGCCTTCTATAGGCTGTACACATAGGCTTTTATTTTTAGCCTGGTTGTGAATGCTTACTTTTCTCCAGCACACCTACATTTCATAAAGCCATATTTATTTGTCTCTGATGTTCTGCCTTTCTTACGCTTGTCTTCCATATTTCCCTGATCTTAATTGTATTCCAGGGTGGCGTGTTGGCGTAGTGGTTAGCACGTTCGCCTCACAACAAGAAGGTCATGGGCTCGATTCCAAGACAAGGGGTCTTTCTGTGTGGAGTTTGCATGTTTTCCCAATGCTTGCATGGGTTTACTCTGGGCTCCATGGTTTGATTGGTGACTCTAAATTACTTATAGGAGTGAATGATTGTGTGTGTCCCTGTGATGGACTGGCAAGCTGCCCAGGGTGTATTTCTGCCTCTCGCCCTATGTGTACTGGGATAGGCTCCAGCAGACCTCCATGACCCCAAGCTATAAAATAAGTGAAGATTTTTTTTATAAAATTTAGATTTATAATATAGAATTCATATAGAAGATGAATCAATGAATTAAGTGTTTTCTGTTTTTGCATGTAACTCAAGTTTTTTTTTCTTTACCTATCCCTCTTGCTTTGCTATTTCAGGATTGCCCTCTATTGTCAACAGTAAATGATCAGGGGCCCCAAATAATTTGTGTGAACTCTTAAATTTTCTGTCTGAATTTACTGTATGACTGTCCGATTCATTCATTCGTTCATTCATCTTCTATACCTGCTTCTTCCCGAACCCGGAGTCACAGGGGTCTGCTGGAGCCAATCCCAGCGCAAATAGGGCGAAAGGCAGGGGTACACCCTGGACAGGTCACCAGTCCATCGCAGGGCCACACATACACAATCACACACAATCATTCCTACTCAAACCGGAGTACCCGGAGGAAACCCACATAAGCTTCGGGGAGAACATGCAAACTCCGCAAAGTAAGACCCTGTGCCTGGGATTTAAACCCAGGACCTTCTTGTTGTGAGGTAACCCTTCCAACCACCCAATGTCTGATT
The DNA here is from genome assembly GCA_026260075.1 of Sisor rabdophorus. NCBI lineage: Eukaryota > Metazoa > Chordata > Actinopteri > Siluriformes > Sisoridae > Sisor > Sisor rabdophorus. Next base: position 2,151,728 of record JAOTQW010000008.1, read on the forward strand.
TGTTTGTTATAAACATATTATGTAAGACCAGAGAACTCAGCTCTGGCTAGAAAACAAATTAAGATAATTACTGGTGTTCCTTCAGGAGCTATGCATTACAGCAGCTGTTCCAGATAATATCCTAACTTGCGCACAATATTAATATAAATTGCGCACAATGGTACACTTACTTACTTTAAACAAACGTACCTGCAGTTGGTGTGTAACAAATATGACAGTCTTTTCTCCTGCCGAACTGTGAATCGCTTTGTAAAAGAGATGACGAGCCACATGAGCATCTACGGCACTAAGGGGATCATCAAGCAGCAGGATAGGTCTGTCGCTGTATAGTGCCCGGGCGATACTTACTCTCTGCCTTTGACCACCGCTCAGATTGGCTCCTCTTTCCCCAATCTAGATACACAGTATGCCAGTGGAGGCTTTACTTAAAAAAGCTTTTCTGTTTATTACAGTTCTCAAAGGAACTGCAGCAAATAACAATAAAATGGCAATAAATTTCAATGAAAGTCATTATGACAAGCCTTGTGACAGCGCACTGAGCCTTATTACCTCAGTCATATCACCGCAAGGTAGCTCAGTAATATCTGGAATTAAACAGCAGGCCTCCAATACAGTATTATACCTGAAGGGAGATTAGAAAAGTCAGAGCCAATTGAGATTTATAGTCTGAATTGTCTCAATTTGGGCACATCAGGCAGAGCTATTTTTTGGCTGATTCCAGACCCCCACTTCTTACTTTTTCTCCACATAATCTTTCCCAAACAAAATGTTCTCCCTCAGGGAACTGTTAAAAATCCAGGCATGCTGAGCCGCATAGGCAAAGCCTCCGTTTGCAGCCACTGATCCCCCAACTAAGGTCATCTGTACAGAAAAAAGAAACAGGTGGTGCTAAAAAAGACCTTTGTATGTCACAAAGCTGGACCCATTCTGGTCCCGAGTGTTAACCAAAAAGTTCACAGAGATAAAGAGACATTTAACACAAGAGACAACACAGAGAAAAGACTGATGTAAAGTAAGATCTTTTACCTGCCCCAGAAGAGCAGACAGCAATGAGCTTTTTCCGCTGCCGACAGAACCACACACTCCTACTAATGTACCCTGTGGACACAAAGATCAGTGTCACTTAGCTAAGAAGTGATAAAACACTGTGGTTGTAGTGCTTCGAAATACAAATAAAAAATTATGCACATAACCATTAATTGTTTTTCTTAATTTGCCAGAAACTAATGAAAAGCTAACTGTGGAGAAGAACCTCTGCTCAACATCAATGCAAAAATGCTAAAAAGTGACAGTGGTGTCACAGTGTGTGACAGTGGAGGTACCTTTCGGACTGTAAACTGGATGCGATGCAGAGTTTTTTGCAGTGGTGGACGCACACTTTGGGTAGAGGAGATGGTGCTTTGTGGGCTTTCCTGCTCCATGTGGGTGAGAAGGTGCTCAGAATTTGGCTCCTGGACTTTCGCTTTCTCGTCCTCTGAGTTAATGTGGAGCCTTAGTTTCTCCCTCCGGAGTACTTGGCGCATGCCTCCACTCGACTGTGACTTTACACGTTTTACCGGTGGGTGCCAAAATTTACTCCATGCTAATGTTGCTTCTTTGAACTCCACAGCATTTTCAGGATCCTCCATTTTGTCTAATATAACCTCCTGATCCTCCATCATAAAGAGTCTCTGTAAGAGAATAAAAGAAATTCTGTAAAAGAATGTGAAACATAGAGCTGAAACCCAGGGGGGAAGTGGTTTTTGTGTAATCTTTCAGACCTTTCATGTTAAACATTCTACTTTTTTATTTTAAAGCATGTCCACTTTGGTGGACCACAGGAACATTTTAGTTTGAATCTGGGCTGGTATGTGGATAATTGCTCTATGCTAATGTATTGCATTAAGTGGCTAGTTTAGGAACCCCCTGTTTAAATTTTGGGCAGGGCTTGTTGAAATTGAAGTTGTTCCTCTATAGTTACAATTTGCTGTTCTAAATTCTGCTTTAGCAAACAAACTTGTAATGTTCTCTTATTAAATTCCCAGTGCATTTTAACATAACAGTACTTTATCTAAGATTATCCAGAGTCATGCAAATCACTATTGTTAACCAGCACAGAGCCAGGTGTTCCCACCCATGAAGCAGAGGACACTTTCCAGCAAACTCATCTACCCTCCTTCGTTGTTCAAGTCTTAAATAGTGGTGACAAGTGGGCCAATCTGCTGTGAAGAGCTCTCCTTACATCTAGTTCCTGGACATCCATGTGCTCACTGAGAACTTGAAACCCCCACAGAATTCTAGTGGCAAAGGTCTTCAAGCTCTCATGTCCACCCTCAAGAGGTTTTGTATTTGTGAAGCAGCAATTGCAGTGGTTTGCTTGGTACTTGGTTGTTTGTCCCTCAAGGCTCAGAACCTGAACCTTTTTTCCTCTATACCCACTTGGTAATGTTTTTTTCTGCTACCATCATTATGTAAATCACACAACATGTCTTTCCTTTCTTTCCTCAGACACCACAGCTTTTGCCTGGATCTCAGAATGCATAGCTTATCAGATTATACTTATCCCCAGCCAAACAAAACTTCTCTTTAAACAAGCCTTGATGCCAGGATTTCACAATTACCAACTTGCTGAACTTCTTTTGACCACTGAAACACTAATAGCACAATCCTCCTCATTTATCATTTACAACATCAGGAGGTTTAGACTACTCTTATCCACTCAGAATGCCCAGTATTTTTGCAATCTTTTGTGAATTTTTTAGCCTGGCCTACTGTAACATTTAAATCTAATTTATCATCTGCAGATTTATCATCTTGCGTTTTTTTTTACCAACCCCTTAGATCCACAAGCACTGATTGACTGGTCCTACTCTTCTGATTCTCTGCACTTTTCTGCTTCGACAAACAGCTGGTGGTCATGAAGTCAGTTTCATACATGTTGCATGTGTTGGGAGAGTGTATGTGAGTTACTGAGGATGCCATTGATGTAATCTATAACATACTGATTTAGAAGATCTCCAAAACATTATTAATGAAGAATTTGAACACTGTTGGAGCATTGAAAAGTCCATAAGGTATTACCAGGTACTCATAAATCCCCCTGTTTCACCCTTCTGAATCCGTATTAAATTATGTTATTCTGCAAAGATCGAGTTTACTCGAGTTTACTTCTCAAGGGTAGTAGGTATGTGAATTTCACTGTGACCGAATTAAGACCTTGATAGTCGATGTAGGGCCAAAATGAAGAAGAATTCTGAAGAAGAACCCTGTGGCTGCAGGAGATGTCTGAGGCCTGTGCTTCTTTGATGTAGGCCTTCACGGCTTGGTTTTTAGGCTCTGATAATGGGTATATGCAACGCTTGAAAGGGACTCCTTGGTCAGTAGTTAAATTGGACAATCCAAAAACCTATGAGGTGGTAGCGGGCATGCCCTGGTTTGCTAAAGACCTCTGTTGGACCATTGTATTCTCTACAATGTTTTTTTGGACCATTGTATTCTCTACAATGTTTTACAAAGAGTTTTTTCTCCCCACGCTTGCGTAGGTTTCGTCCCACAGTCCAAAAACATCTGCATTAGGTTGATCGGCTCTAAATTGCCCATAGGAGTGAGTGTGTATGGTTGTGTGTCTGTGGCCCTGCGATGGATTGGTGACCTGTCCAGTGTGTACCCCCTGCCTCTCGCCCAATGTGCGCTGGGATAGGCTCCAGCAGACCCTGTGACCCAGAGTTCGGGAATAGGCCGGCATAGAAGATGAATGAATGAATGAATGATATGTTTTTATGTTTCCATTTTAACATACTTTAAAATTATACATATTCAAAAAAATTAACTATGAATTAGTTTTGGTTTAATGTGTGGTATCTGTAATTAAACAGCCTTGTTGAGGTTTGTGTTTTGAACTTACAATGGACGCATAACAATCAGAAAATGCAAAAAAAAAAGGGTTAATAGATAATGTAAAGAACCTGTCAAATTACAGATATGCTTTTCAAAAAAAAGTTTAAAAAAGTGATTACAAGAAAAAAATACTTAAATGATATTTGGTGGAAAGTGCATTGGCTGATTGGCTACCATCTTAAAAATAAATCTTTTGGCCCTGATAACTTGAACAGAAATTTCTTTTGTTCACCTGAAATCTATTAACAGCAACAGCACCCTCTGATAAACCACGAACTGCCAAGGGAGTAATCTTTAGGGCAAAAGACATAGAATTGAAGACAGCCACAACAGTGAAGGCCTACAAACACAAAGAAATACACAGAGAGAACAGGGATTCATCAAAAGAAAAGAGGAGAATGTGGAGCTGGTATATTTGTCCTACTAAGTATGAAGTGTTCATTTGAAAAGCGATAATACCTGTGCTGCAGTAAGATCATTGCCTAGGGCCATGTGTAGAGTGAATGTACACACGCTGGCAATCACAACAATAATGGGAACCACGCCAATGGTGAGACTCTGAACTAGACTGGCCTTTTCCAATATTTTCCTCTCCTCTGCTCGGACCTCTGAAAACATAAGTCAAGTTAAAAAAGCCAAAATGCAGACAAACCTACTTCCCTCATTCTCTAGTGCCCAGAGTGCTTTGAAAAGTTTTTCATAATGGCCAGACGTTTTTCCCTTTTCACATAAAAGAGACCAGAGTACCAGATACGGAAGACTGCTCTTCATACCCCGAAAACCTAAACTAAAATAAAATGCTTGATGGATGTTGTAAGCTGCTAGTTTAGAATGAAGTGCCCTGCAGCAGCCTTTCAGCACAATTGTAGTGTTTGTCTTTGAAATAGTTATGAACAAGCCAATTGGTGGGATGACAGCCAATTTCTTTCTCCTCCATCCAGAAACAACCCAGAGCCATGACTATAATCTCTACAACACTTCAAGCATCAACATCTGGTAATGTGTTCATGTAACTCAGAATGTAACTTAAAATGATAGGCCAGTCTACACGGAGTGAAAAAAGCAATCAAAGACAATAGCATTGCTCATGACCAGGCTTTATTGATTATTTAAAATTACACTTGAATATTTAAAGGGCTACATCTGAAATCAAAGGTGCCCAATTCATGTCTTGATGAGGCAAGTGTCAAGCACAGTTCAGTGATTTACCCCATTTAATGCAAGAGTTAATAACTGTGTTTAGTAGGTGTGCTAGAGCGAGAAAATCACTAAAGTCTGCAGGATCCCATTCCACTAAAGCCAGGATTACACCGAGCGATTATTAATAGTCTTCTTGCAATTGTTGCTTATCTGGCCGAACGAACATGATCTTTATTTCACACTGTAGGACCTCAGTTGTGATAATGTTAGGCTGTAAGATGCATCAGAAAATGGACGGACACAAAAAAATTCTTTCAGATTTTTATGACATAGCCTGCATTCTTTCACTCATTAAAATCTATAGTGAAGTGGTTGTGTCATGCCTCAATATATTTTTTTCTATTCTGGCTATTGGACATTTTCCCAATGTAATTAGTTGTTCGGCAATTGATTATTCAGGTGAATTGCTACTATTATTTCCAACTGGCTTTTGTTTTGTAGGAGAGAAGGCTAGAAAATCCATGCTACGTAGTGAAGCAGCGCTACCAAAAGAAATCACCATCTGTATCCATCCACTCTCAAATACTTTTAGCAACATCGCATGCTTTTGTTTGATTACTCAGCACGATATGACTAGTACACTTAAATGATCATCTCTGTGGGTACTGAATTGAAAATTGGTAAATAATGAGAGTCATAAAGTGCTACAGGGGTTAAGCTTCTAAGGGTAAAGATGACAACTATTGATTAAGACAACATATTTTGATGTAGGATTATAGGTATCCTCTGGAATCCTTAAACATTTGTCGCAGACAAAAAAAAAACGTACAATATAAGCCCAGCATAAAACTGCACACCTGAGGTCCGACGTTTTAGGTTGTAGGCATTATACCCCTTCATCAAACAGCAGTGTGAAATTCAAAATATTCACCTAGCTGTATCATTAATGATAATTGCATTTGTATTCACTGTTAATTAACAATAAACACAAGATTAGATCATTTGGACTAAGATCTTATTAATAAAAATCTTTCCTGAGTTCTTTTTCCAGTCCTGGGCCTGTTTACTGTTACTTTCTGGTCCTTTCCTTGGCCTGGTGTGACTTTGGGTTTCTGCATCTGCCTGTAACCTAAATCCCCAGCTTTGAACTTTCACAGTAATTATTAAAAAGCCTTGCCTATCACTCACATATATTACAACAACTTTCTCTAAGCTGCCAGCTAAGTGTAATCTGTCCTCAGACATTAAGCACCAAAGAGTGTTAAATGCTTTTTTAAATTAGCCCTGTAGCTCAGGGACTTTAGAAAGCCCTGACTAATGGAATATTCAATGCAGGAAAATCTCACAAAAAAGTGGTGTCTCAGAAATATTTGAACAAGCCAGTAGGAGGAGAGAAAGTGTGCAGGTACTTTACTGAGAAGCTGAGCACATGGAGCCACCTTGGGGAATTATTGCTTACTGTGGACATTGCTGGCAAAGGCTGATTCCCAGCAGTACATCTTAATGAACTTTATGCAGCTGAGGATCTCGTTCATTAGTCGGACGCGTCGATCTGTGACTAGCACGCATTTCTTGCGGAAGTGTGCTGTCAGCCGTGAGGCCAGCATCTATATGAAATGGATAAGGGGATAGTTACATATTTAGATTGGCAAAGTCAGTTTATTACATAGTTGTGTCTGTGCTTACGCAGTGGTTTATTCACAGTGGTAAGAATATCAACTTTATAAACAAACAGCTTTACTAATAGTGTTACTTTTATCAGGACTGGGTAATCAAACTGACACTGTTACTGTTACCTGAATATAAAAAGGTGCCGTTACTATAAACAAGCTCACTGGAGCGTTTTTATCCCAGTAAAATCTCACAGTGTGTGGTGTGAATGGGACTGATGATCAGTGTGTGTGTGGTTCTGGGTGTTGGGGTTGAAAAAAAACAATGATGAATTGTTCTTATTAAAAAAAAAGACTTTTAAATAAAAAGATTATGTAACGTAAATCTGATCTAATGAAGAACCGCACATTGTCACATGCAGTACTAATTTTCAAATGAAAACGAGATAATAACTAAATAAAAATAAAGTAATTATGACGAAAAACTATACATAAAAATATATTAATTGTTTCAGTCTTTGAACTGAATCAGTTTTGTAACAAAACAAACATGTTTTGATGTTGGGAAAAAAAGATTTATTCAATGCAGATAGATAAGATAGTAATGTTAGGTTTGTGAACGAATCTGCCTTTTTTCTAGGCTTTAAACTCATTCACTTGATGCTCTGATATTGACTGATATTTTTGGTTACTGATCTTCTCTTTGGCGTGTCAGTACAGCATCTTCTCGTGAATACACTCTCGTGAATGCTCTGTTGTTTTGCCAAACAGTCATCAAAATGTTAATTAATCTTTTTGAACAAGGCAGACCAATTCTTGCATGCAGCCCCACATTTAACATCATCTTAGATTCGTGTATAATTCATGTTACAATTCTAAATGCAAAAGCCGATTTAAAGATATGATTTTTCCATATGGGGCGGCGCTGTGGCATAGTGATTAGCACAGTCGCCTCACAACAAGAAGGTCCTGGGTTCAAATCCCAGGCTTGGGGTCTTTCTGTGAAGAGTTTGCATGTTCTCCCCGCGCTTGCATGGGTTCTCTAAATTGCCCATAGGAGTGACTGTGAGTGTGTCAGTGCCTTAACTGCCAATGGCATTTCAAGCAAGCTCCCAAGGGAGGCATGTTACATTGGAAAATCAGATCCATTTGTGGTTTCTTTCCAAACTGTTGCTACAAATATGGAAGCACACAGTTGTCTAGAATTTTTGTGTCTAGAATTTCTTCATTGGAACAAGAGACTTTAACAGTACAAAGACCCTGAGCACAAAGCCCCTGAGCCCCATTAGCACATGCTGTGCTATTATTAGTGAGAGAAAAAAAAAGAGTGTTCAGCACAAAGTCCTGATCTTAACACCACTGAAAACCTGGGGTGAACTGGAATGGCGTCTGCACCCCAGACCTCCTTACCTGACATTAGTATCTGATCTATATAGTTATATATAGTATAGAGCTATATCATGTAATTCCCCATTGTTAATATCGTCTTAATATTGTTTGTTAATATTTAACTTATTTGACTTAAATAGACATTTGAAATCATTGAACTCAATGATTATTTTCCCTGGTAATTGGTTACTTTTAGAATGCTGTACATTATTCAGTTTCTTAAAAGGTTACTAACCTTTTGAGTGTGAACTAACTAGTAACTAATTACTTAAAGTAATAGACCCAACACTCTTCATTTAGAAGCCTAAAATAGCCTACATGCTTTTGCCAGCCCAGCCATGTTAATTTTTAGCCTAACTTTACCACTTAATATAAAACTGGACATGCATAGATTATATATGCTATATAAGATGGAGTAAAGCTGAGGAAAATAATATTAAAGATTATTCTTAAATTTTTCTGATATTAGCTTCTTCATTCATTCATCTTCTATACCTGCTTATTCCAGAACTGGGAGTCACAAGGGTCTGCTGGAGCCTATCCCAGCGCACATAGAGCGAGAGGCAGGGGGTACACCCTGGACAGGTCGCCAATCCATCGCAGGGCCACACACACACGCATTCACTGCTATAGGCAATTTAGAATCACCATTCAACCTAATGTACATGTTTTTAGACTGTGCGCAAATGCTGGGAGAACATGCACACTCTGCACAAAAAGACCCCGTGCCCGGGATTTAAACCCAGGACCTTCTTGTTGGGAGGCGCCCGTGCTAACCCCTACACAACCGTGCCGCCCCATTAGCTTCTTTAATATTTATATATAGAATAGACTGTATAATATTAATGCATAAAGTAGACCAGTCTAAGACACTGAACTGTAGTTATATGGGATCATTACTCACCATTAATGGGTAGAAAACTATAAATATTGCAGATCCCACAATTGAGGTTGGTCCCAGGAAGTAGATGTTGTAGCACAGAGCGAGAAGCCCTATTAGAGGTCCACCACCTAGCAAGCAACCCAGCGTTACAGCATCATATAGCCTCTGACCATCACTGGAACAAATGTTAATCAGCTAAAAAAAAACAACAGAAAAATGGATGTTAAGCTTGACTTGCTCTTTCCCATCACTTGGAGATGTAATTGGAAGTAGTAACATTAGACTACATGCAAGTCAATTTCAAACCTTATTAAAAGTTTGCAAACTCTCTACTATACACACTTGACTACATGCAGTGAAAATATTAGAAAAACTACAGATAAATGTGTAAGTTGACATGAGACGATACAATAAATACTGTAAATTGGACAAAGCAATTAACGCAAACAAGAGGTATAGAAAAAAAAGCAAACTAATCCTCCTATAGATTTTTAGAAAGTTTTCATTATTATATTATTCTATTATATTAATTGCTCTTTTTATGTGAGTGTGTATGGTTGTGTGTGGCCCTGTGATAGATTGGCGACCTGTCCAGGGTGTACCCCCTGCCTCTCGCCCAACGTGCGCTGGGATAG
>JAOTQW010000008.1:2165006-2176302 GCA_026260075.1 Sisor rabdophorus
ATAAATGAATAAATGACAAATAAAAGGAAATTTTTTTTCCACTAAGACTGAGATCCTAGTTTGCAGCTTTTACAAGTTATAGCATAAAACATAAGTACACTTTATAGATGAAAGGAATGGAACACAAAGCCATTATGTCTGTATGTGTATTGTTGAATGTCACACCTGAGGTCCTTTACTCCAGCCCCAACACACCATGTCCTTGAGTTTTGTGCACAGGGGTATTGTTAAGAAGGGGTATTTATGTCCCAGTAAAAAAATAATGTAATGATACAACATAAACATCCTAGACAACCTGCAACTTTGTGGTAAAAGTTTGGGGAAAACTTATGCAGGTACGGTGTCCAAAAATTTCACAATATTATTTGTATATCTATGTTAAAAATCCAAAATCTGCTGACCTTATCTAGTAGTTACTTGCAATAAAATTTACATTACATTAACATTAAAGGCATTTGGCCCTTATCCAGAGGGACTTACATTTATCTCTTTTCTATGAGTAATTGGGGGTTAAGGACCTTCACTTGTGATGCTAGAAATCCCAATTTCCCAATCCTCCAAAAAGCAGTCTAACACATTAACCATTGCCCTAGCTTACCTTTAAGACAGTATCACAAAGTAGCTGTCAAAATAGCTTACGGTCAGAATAGCTCAAAATGAGCTCTCTAATAAGTAAACCAAAGATAACTGGGGCGAGAAAACAACCAGATCTGATAGGTAAGACAGGCCCTAGTCTTCTCTTTTACATTAGCAGTGAAAGCTAATGAAGTTTCTCACAAAAAGATGTATAACTTAAAGTCACAATTTGTTCATCTGAAAGAATAAATTAAAATTCCTGAAAAAAATACACGCTTATTCTTGAACTCTGGGTCACGGGGGTCTGCTGGAGCCTGTCCCAGCACATAGGGCGAGAGGCAGGTGGTACACCCCGGACAGGTCGCCAGTCACAGGGCCACCACAGGGCCACACACACAACCACAATCACTCACACTCACTCCTATGGGCAATTTGGAATCACCAATAAACCTAATGCACATGTTTTTAGACTGTGGGAGGAAACCTGAGTACCCGGAGGAAACCCACGCAAGCGCGGGGAGAACATGCAAACTCTGCACAAAAGACTCCGGTCCAAGGGATTCGAACTCAGGACCTTCTTGTTGTGGGGCGACAGTGCTAACCACTGCGCCACCGCACTGTCCTTCATAAGGTTTATTATATGGAAAAATATTGACATCTGTATTTTTTTTTATTCTTATGGGCGATGCAGCTGCATAGTGATTAGCACAGTCGCCTTAAAGCAAGAAGTTCCCGAGTTCGATTTCCAGGCAAGAAACGATTTCCCGAGTTTGATTTCCAGGCAGAGTACCCGTGGGTTTACACCGGGTACTCTAGTTTTTTCTCACAGTCCAAAAAAAAACCATTTACAGAAGGTTTATTGGTGATTATAAATTGCCCATAGGAGTGAGTGTGAGTTTGTGTCTGGTGACCTGCTGGTTTGTACCCCTGCTTTTTGCCCTATGTGTGCTGGGATAGGCTCCAGCAGACCACCGTGATCCAGAGTTAGGGATTAAGTGGGCATAGAAGATGAATGAATGAATAACTCTTATGATCGCATTCACATTTCTGAGACAGCTTTTCACTAGATTGTGAAACATAGCATCATCAGTGGTTTAAGCTTTAGTTTAAAGGCATTTGGTGGGGATGAGGAAATGGTCTCAGAAAGGCACAAGTTCTTTGGCACAAAAAGAATGCTAAAGTATATAGAGAATTTAGATATTTCATAAATATCACTTTTCACTTTCTGGTTTACAGTTTCTAAACCTTTTTGCACATTGTTAATCTGCATATGTATATTTATATTTAACTTGTATGTAGCACCGTGGTCCTGTGTTTCTTGGACATGACCTGAACTTCTAGACTTATCTAATCAATTTTAAATGTGTCCCTGATAAAAAATAAAATAAATCTATCACCAGCTACTGCAATGGACTGGCAACCTGTCCAGGATGTACCCCCTGCCTTTCGCCCTATGTGCGCTGGGATACGATCCAGCAAACCGTGAGTTCGGAAATAAGCGGGTCTAGAAGATGAATGAATGAATCACCAGCTATTTACATTTTAAAATTTGGGTTCTAGTTAACAAGAACTTTTATAAAATTTTACTTAACAATATAAAAGCTTCGATTTCATTTCCAAAAAGCTAACCCTCATAATTCTGTTTAATATAACATATCTTTAGACAACACAGTCTCTTTCTTTTTCTAGCTTATTCTCTTTATCTATCGCTCACACACACACACATTCTTAACATAGCCTGTCTAAGTTTGGCTCACATCCAGTAACTAGAGAGTGAGACCTTGAGGCTTGACACAGTGAAAAGTAACACCTGTCTCCTCTCCAGTGGCGGCTGAGAGCTTCTCGAACCATGCTGTCAGAACATTATCTACCCTTTGATCACGGGCCCCAGTTTTACGCGGCTCAGTTTTAAGCAGACTGCCAGCCGACTAGCTGAACTGAATGACTCAAAACAGAATTTAGTCACTTTGGTTTTCATAACTTAGCCGATCCTTATTGCAAATAAACTGATTAAATCAACAATCAGCTTTATTAGCAATGACATAACTGTTTAGCAGGATGTTTAAAGAAAAGGAAACACTTCATGACTGTCTAATCTCTAAACCTCACTATTAATAACATCCACACGCCAGAACTGCATCTGCAGTTAGAGCTACGAGATGATAGTTTCATCTTTCTCCAGGCATTTCTACATTTACCCTGCCTCTGTTCCCACACATTTACACACACTCTTAAGCCAATGCTTTCATCTTGGATCTAGGTGCCGTTTTTTTCACCTTCTATGTTTGTTCACATTGAAGCTGCACTCTGGCAAACATGACAGGAATTCCTGATTACACCTAAACTCCAGTCTTTATATTTAAACAACCTGAAGTGAGCGTTAAAAATAGACACACTAACACTTGACTGAGGTATCATAACATTGACATGATCATGTCACAAACGTGTTATGATAGCTGATTTTCATGGAAAACAGAGAATTTCGGGTTAACAGCAGTTGATCATAAGCTAGAGATGAAAAAGGGGTCTGGGCTGACATCTGTGAGCTCCCAGAACTGAAGCTGAGATATTCTAAAAAAAACCCAACAGTCTACTTTTTGGGGTTTAAACCTACCGGCTCCAAGACATAAACATACAGGCATTTACATGACAGGGTGTGCTTTAAAAAAGGACATTTTTTCACTATTTTTACTTGAGAATGAACTCAATCAGAGTGAAGAATACAATTGCATTGTTTACATTAAGTTTTTTATGTGAAGGGCTTACTGTTGGATTTGATCTTAGGAACAGCCATGTGTCATATTTCATTGTGCGATTTATTTATCAATCAGATTAAAAAAGGTTTAATCCATCCTATACAATCTGAATGAAATTTTCATCAGACTTGGCAAACTTATTCCTAGAGCCACTTTTTAATCAGGTTGTAGTATAGTCCTATTACAATCAGATTATTAGGGTCCATCTGAACACAGCTTTGGATAGGTGACAGCAATTTAGGATGCCATTACACCAACAAGTCAAATCTAAACTTCACTTACTATGCAACATGTCTCTATGACTTCACATGTCTGAATTCCTAAATGTGCTTCCTAATTCAGGGTAATGGGGGTCTGCTAAAGTCAATCCCAGCTCTATGAAAGGACGAAAAGCAGGGGGTGGGGGAAACACCACATCGCCAGTCTATCACAGGGCCACACACACACTCACAGTCAGTTTAGTCTGACTTAGTATATGTTTAAAATTATATAAGAAAAGCAGTCATTTTATGTACTTTTGGAAGGCCACCTTTTTAATCTTAGTTATTAAAGTTACCCAATTATTTGCTAAATTCCCCACAAAATGGTAAATTAAATGCAACATTCCATGCAGATAACAACAAATGGACAAACAAAGAGAAAATGTTAATTTATAATGCAAGTGGGTATTTTTAATGCAAAAAGACAACTGTTTATCTACATCTGTTATTGTTTAATAATCTAAATATCTATTGAAGAGTTATGCTTATTTATCTTTGGGGTCAAAAAATTGCATTTTAAATCATCATAATAAACAATAAAACTGGAAGTCACTCTACCTGAAGTCATTTTCTATTACAGTCTGACATGCCCTTTATCAAAAAAAAAAGTGACCCGTACAAAAAAGACTGAGACTTCTGCTTTATGAGTACAATGTTCATGTGAAGTGTTTGTTCTGCCCATTTTGCTGAATAGAGCAATATGGTTAATGTATTGTAAGAGGTCACCTAGCAATTATTAACACAAGAAATGCAACACAGTTATTGTTAGACAGTATGTCACAGAAGTGAGTACACCTTTTACTTTTTTATATTTTATGTGAAAACACTAAAGAAATGAAACTCGCTACGATGTAAAGGACAGCTTATGTATCCCAAAAGTGAGTACACCACTAAGAGGAAATGTCCCAACTGGGTCCGATTAGCTATTTTCCCTCCTGGTTGTCATGAAGTTCGTTAGTGTTACAAGGTTTCATGTGTGACTGGGGAGTAGGTGTGTTGAATTTGTTGATCTTGCACTTACTGTCTTATACCGGTCAATGGAAGCCGGTCAAAGAACTCTCTGAGGATCTGAATTGTTACTTTTTATAAAGACGGCCTAGGCTACAAGGAGATTACCAAGACACTAAAACTCAAAGCTGCAGCATGGTGGCCAAGACCACCCTGCGATGGATTGGCGACGTGTCCAGGGTGTAACCCCTGCCTTCCGCCCTATGTGCGCTGGGATAGGCTCCAGCAGACCCCTGTAACCCTGTGATATACTTTTATATATATATATATATATATATATATATCTTGCCTTACCTGTGAAAATTTGTTTCAGATGCCTCATGGCAGGACAGGCCGCAAGCGTCCTCTATCACCAGAGACGACGCTTTGAATGCTTTCCATGCGAGTGGAGAGAGCCACTGCAGGGTCATGAAGGAGAACAGGCCTGCATTGTCCACCGGGTGCTGATTCCTGTGACAAAGTAATAGTACAGGTTCAGACGCACACAGCTGACTAATAAGACCTCATGTGAAAGAATGTTTGAACAAATGTTTGTGATGCAGTTAAAAAACCGTTTCCCAGCATTTTTATCAGCTAGTGTGTTTAAATGTGGTGCAGGCTGTAAGTAAAGGATAAGAGCCTTCTTATCAAGGCATCCTTATACTCACAGTACTTTAAATTTTCTAGCTAAAGAAAGCAAGAACATCTTATAGCTGTAGCAGTGTTGTCTTACTTGTGTGTGATCCTGAATGGCTTTAGTAACTGTAAACTCTGGTGGTATCTGTCTCGTCTTTTTGTCTTGTAGTCCAGATCATCCTCCTCTAGGTTGGTTTGGGTGTCAGGGCAGGACAGAGGCAAACCCTCGATCCGGATGGCAGCCTGCATCTCATCTGGGTGCATTTTTGCTTTTTAAGAAAGACATACATTTACTTAAAGCTGACATAAAGTGACCTCTGCAAAGTAAGTGAAAGAGAGAGAGAGAGAGAGAGAGAGAGAATGAGAGAGCATGAGCATCTGTCTACATGTGCTCACTGACTGCAGACGACTGAGCACACCTTGCATGGTGAGAGGGGGTATAAATTTAAAGTGCTTATCTATTTAAAGATAGCAGTTGGTGTCGTCAAGGACTCGTGGACAGTAAGCACAACACACAAGCCTGTCACTGATCTGTCTGCGGTGTAATCTGCACTGACGTCAATCCAGCTAAAAGTACACAGTAGTGTAGATCAGCTGAGAAAATGAAAACAAGCAATGACAAGAAGTTCAGACCTGATGGTTAATTATTAATACCAGATTCTGGTTTAAGTGGTAAAGAAAATCAGTAGATTGGCATGTGAAAAGATATTTTGGCTTACAATTCTGGCTCAAGCTTAAACAGTTTTCCTGACTTGGCTACTGGGAGCGACTCAGTATTTCTAGTAAGATTAGATTTCCGTTTGTGATTATACAATTAATGGATGTTAGTCAGTAAATGTCCTTTAAAAAGGTATTAAATGATAATCTGTTTGCAAGAAAGTCATTCTGCAACAAGCTACACATTTTCTCTAAATGATTTTTTGCAGAAATGTCATGAATACAAATATTGAACAGGAAATATATTAAAACAGCAGGGTGCAGTCTGGAACATGGACGGGAAACTAAACACACTCTAATTACTTTCAGTAATTATCCTTATTTTATCTGTGATTAAAAATACAATTCTATTTGACCAAATGTAGATAAATCACAACTACCTGCCAAACACACAGCAGGCCACAGATTTATTTTACACCCAAGCCCTTATAGCGAGTCCAGTGAGTTTCATTCCATTATAATTTTATTATTAGAATGAGAGTTTGAAATATTGCTTTTGAATTATAGTAGTGTACAACTGCAGATACTGACATGATTCTATATTCTATTATAGCTGGCGAAGTTAAATTATTTTTTATTATTATTATTATTTTTTCAGCAGTATCTATTTGATTTTACAGGTGGTTTAATTTAAAATAAACAAATAAAATGATTGGATTATGCTACATATTTTAATAGGGTATTTATGAAACTCTATACCATATCTCTTATGATCAAATTAGATAAAAATTCCAATCACATCTATGCTTTCTTTTAAATGCTTTATACCAGCAACTGACTTAAAAGTTAAAAGAGAAATAACTTACATCTCAGACAGCTTGGGTCTCAGGATTTCACCCTCTTGTCTTCATTCAATTGAAAAAAAAAAGAAAGGCATTTTTTTAAATAAAAAGGTTTCTCTGTGCACTTTTTGCAATTTTATTGTTAATATTTATAATAATAATTATTAGTATCAATACCATAAGCTTTGCTGTTGTTTTTTTTTGCTTCTTTGCTTGTAATCATATCTAATTGTTAAAAAGCATTAAAACACTACATTGACATAAATATAATAATATTAATAATAATAATACTAATAATAAAAGCACTGTCAGCGCTGAGAAAGCACAGAGACTCCGCAGCAGCAGCAGAGTCGCACTTTCAGCTGAGGGACGATTCATAAACTCGCCCGGCGGAATTCCCTACATCGGTGTGACGTCATTCACGGCTGTCCAATCATCGCGTTGTTTTGCTGTCACCGCGGTAACAAACGAGGGCAGTACAGAACGAGCTGTTCAACTGAAAATAATCCTCACGTGTGTTTAATTTCTCATTTTTTTGGCATCATTTTGCATGTGCATTTATTACATATATTATTCAAGATTTAAAGCGTTTGTTGTCATATGCACATTGAGGGGAAAAATGTCTGTCTAACAAATAATAAATTAAGATAATTAAACAAAACGAAAAATATAAATAAATAAAAAGTATCATTTGTTCATTATTCTTAATGGTCAAGCTAAGGACATATTCATTCATTCATTCATTCATTCATCTTCTAGACACGCCTATTTCCTAGCTAGGGGTCACGGGTGGCTATCCCTGCGCTCATGGTTAGTAACAGATGGCTAGTCCATCGCAGGGCCACACATAGACGAACAACTACACACACTCACATTCATCCCTATGGGCAATTTCGAGGCACCAATCAACCTAATGCACATGTTTTTGGACTGTGGGAGGAAACCGGAGAACCTGTAGTAAACCCACACAATCGAGAGGAGAACAATTATTGCTCGCTGCCAAAATACCTGTAATTAAAAAGCTTGTGTTTGGGGGGTGGGGGGGCACAAAAACTATGTACTATCCAGAAAGAATCCCAGTGTTGTGAAAATGCATCTATTTAGCAGACTGTAAAAAATCCTAACAACTGACTTCCTGTCATGATGTATAACGGTCAAGTTAAACATTGTTTATTGTATAACCTTTCATGGTGGCCATGATTTTATGAAGTAAGATGTGATCCTGGATAAGTAAAACCTTTGTTTATCCTGGATCAACATTTCAATCAACCAATCATAGCCAAGTGATGTCATCAGCATGTCAGCCAAACCTGCAACAGTCGATTTCTTTTATTTGATTAACATTTTATTAATATATATTGCATTAACACCTTTATGAGGGATTAGGAGCTTTGTTCAAGGGCCAAACGGTGGTAGCTTGCTAGTGCTGGGAATCTAACCCACAATCTTCAGGTTAGCAGTACTGTTGTGTTGGTTATAAACACACAGACTTAATTTTTACAGTCATCTCTCTTTTAATAAATCCCCCCAGCAACATAACACTTGATACAAGGTTCCTCACCTAATACTACAGGTTCAACACCTTAAATACTGCGCTACCACCTTCCATCTTTCCTTGCATGTAAATCAATATGTAATACTATCAATGTATTTTGTAAAACTAAAAACAATTTTTTTTATTTTGTAACAAAAAATAGATGTGTGTGCATGAATAAAAACGTAAATATTTTATTTTATTAATGATTATTTTCATTTCAAGTTCAGCCTATAAATGTTAAAAATCTTTTCCAGTTTGTTTTTGGACAAGAACATGTGGTCGACACACTGATAAAATCAGATGGTTATGATAAAAATGTTGATTCAGGATCAAAAAATCTATTTTAATCACATTCTTTTTGGCAAAATCACATCTACCATCTTCTTATGGTTTACAGACAGTGATGCAGAGGAAGGAACAGGAGGCCGATTTGGAGGTATCAGATCTGAAGATGTTGAGATGTTGGAGGAGTGATAGAGGATCCTATGTATCCATAATATCCTTATTTCTTTGGGCATGTGAAGAGCAGCTATATATTTTATTAATGAAAACATGAAGTGAGCATATCTGATACAGATAAAAGCTTTTAAGAAAAGCAGGTGATTGGCTGTAGTGAATCCTGAAAGAAATAGCTGACAGAAACACTGAGAGAGGTAACAGACTTAAAACACATATTTTAAGTCATTTGGGTGACACCGGTGGGTGTGAAAATAAGGTAGTTTCTACAACTGTATATAGCCAAATAAAAATGATTAACCAGGAGCTTTTTAACACAATATCTGAGAAGATCAGGGTCCCAATCCCAGCACCACCAAGTTCCCAGCACTCGACACCTGAGCAAGGCTCTTAACCCTTATTTGCTCATTTGGATAAAATAGATAAATGCTTACCGTAAATCATTAAATGGCTAGCAAGACAGACAGCAGCAAATTACCTCTATGGTCTTAGAATAGTACTTTCCACAGCAGTAACTCCAGGTGGCCATTTTCAGCAGCAGTGAGCACCGACATTCACACACTACAGATGATTTCGAGCTGTCAATCAACCTATGACAGGGAAGACAGCTGAGCTCCAAAAGGAAAGCAGGCAACCAACCAAAGCAAATGTCCTAACCATGCCCTGAGCTAGTATAATCATCAGTAGTTTATGTAATTTTATAAGGACTGAATGATGTTTATAGCAGTGACGTGCATTAAAAGCCATCAAGGCCTACTCTGACCGGATGCTGATCTACATTTAGAATCTAAATTCTAATATGTTCTATTCACCTGCAATGGACTAACCTTTAAATGTATTATATATTTCATCACAATGTTTTGGTCATAAGATAAGGAATAAGGTTTCTTGCTTTAATAAAAATGTTTTTGAGCATTGATATGCAATACATCTCTCTGTCTATAAAGCCTAGCTTGGTTCTATTGTTTTTAGTTTAGTATTGATGTTTATTATAATTGCAATGTGATATGAAGAGGTGATAGTGGTGGTATTAAGAGGTGATTGAAGACGTTAGCTAATGCCATTCTTCTACTTACTAGTATGTATGTAATAATTTAAGAGACCAATTTTTGGCATCTACATTTTGTCATCTACAAATATTTTACTTTGCATATCCCACCTTAGAAGGTCATGGTCAGGTATGATGCAGCACCTCTGAAGCAGAAAGTCTTAAGGGTCTTGCTCAAGGACACAACAGTGGCGGACCTGGCGGTGCTGAGGTTTTAACCGATGTCTTCCTGGTTCTCCTAGGTGGTGGTGGGGCTTAAACACAGGCCTTTTTGGTCTTCAAACTCAGCTCTTATACCATTTGAGGGTCAGGTTTCCTAATGAAATGTTTTGTCTCAATGATGGGTAACAATTAAAAGAAGAAATTTGTTTTGGTAAGGTAAATTTTTAGGTGAAGTAACCATAGCAATATTTCCAAAAAAAAAAAAGAGTGATTTCGGTTGTGATAAATAGGGGGCGCTGCCCCAGGAGAACTATGCTAACAACTTTATGTTAAATAAAGTGGGAACAAAACAATAATGCTATGGAACACCTCTGTGGGACCTCGGTCAAAAGCAAGTCATTGACACTATAGCAAAGATGTCCCAGTCCAGTGCTTGTGGACTTAAGACGACAGGACCTATGTGACTGGAGAAAAAGCCTGGTTCAGGTTATTGAAGTGGACAAATGTGTTTTTAGAGGACCAGCCTGCTTCATCACAGATGTCTGCTAGAGGAAAAAGCCTTGTCGGATATTTCTAATAAAGCTTATCCTGAGTCCTGGAGGAACGTGGCAAACAGAAGCCTTATATACAAGTGCAATAGTCTCAACCACACACATCTGCTTGGTGAAAGGAAGCATATTCTTGGGTGCACCAAAGCACATACAGCCGATCTGATCTTGGGCACTAAAATTTCAGCTTTTTTTCCTGATCTTGGTCCTGGTCCATGGTCCTTTCTTTACTGTGATGAGGAAGCTGGGAGAAATATTGTTCTTAAGTTAAAAAAAACTGTCCAGGACCATCCTAATTGGTCTCCAACTCCAACTCCAGCTGATACTTCCAGCTTCTTTCATTCTGGGGATAACTGTTCTTGTGTCATAGTGACTGTGATAGGCAAAAATTAGATTAGACAATTAACAAAAAACAATTAGACAACTCCCACCGAAGAACTGTGCCCCGATACACTGTAGGACACTAAGCATGTTTTGCTTTGATTAAAAAAATCCAAAGCATAAAACTGTCATTCATTCATTTATTCATTCATCTTTTATACCCGCTTAATCCCTAAACTCAGGGTTACGGGTCTGCTGGAGCCTATCCCAGCGCACATAGCGCGAAAAGCAGGAGGTACACCCTGGTCAGGTCATCAGTCCATCACAGGGCCACTTGCACACAACCATGCACTCACACATTCACTTCTATGGGCAATTTAAAGTCACCAATCAACCTGATGCACATGTTTTTAGACTGTGGGAAGAAACCAGAGTACCCGGAGGAAACCCACGTGAGCGCAGGGAGAACATGCAAACTCCGCACAGAAAGACCCCAAGCCCGGGATTCGA
>JAOTQW010000008.1:2232139-2247537 GCA_026260075.1 Sisor rabdophorus
TGCTTAGAATGCTGCCCCCGCGACCCGGTCCCGGATAAGCGGAAGAAGATGAGATTTTGAGAAGAAAGCTAATCTTGATAAAATCATACTGCAAACGATTTAGTGACATATTGAATAAGCGCCTTAAAAAAATGACGGTATTTGCGTTTTAATATGACCATGTAGACTTAAATTCTATGTATAAATTAGAAGTGGTAACAAAAAGGGAAAACACTACAAATCTTTATATTCACTTCATAAACCAAGCACATGCAAATGTGTGAAACAATATGTAATTCTTAAAAATGTCATCACATATAGAATAGTGCATTTTATTATGTCATATATCCCTAATGTGATCACAATTGGTAGGTAGTTAAGTATAGTAAGACAATGAGTACAATAAAAAACTGCAAGAACGTAAACAAGTAGGTCAATCAAATAAAGTGAAAATGTATATAAAAAGAGAAATGATGTAAACACTGAAGTTAAATCGAACTACATTGAGACAGAAAGTTAGCAAAAATATATATATATGTAATGTAGGGAATTATGAAAAGTAGTGATATAAGCAAAAGGATAATTAGGGATGAAGGAACAAGGAGAGTAAACGCAGTTGGTAAAGGCCAGGCAAGATGTTTAATTTGTAAATGCAATATTTTTAATAAAAAACAATTGCACAGAGGGTCGGACATGTGCTTTCAGACAGCAGTTAGCATTTTCCAGGATGTTTTACTGTATTTAGGTAGGAAAACAGGTTGGTAAATAAGGTGAATTCAAATTTGATAAATTAAGGTAACTACTACAAAATTATTACTCATTCCATTTGGACATTTAGACTTTTCATTCATTTTTTTTATTAAATGATGTATGAGCTCAGTTTATTGTGCTGCAAAATAAGCTCCCAGCTTTGGGTCTGTCATGACCAATATGCAAATTCCTAGCGAATAATATGGCACCTGGGGAACTGCATACTAAATCTGCTTTATTGATGTAAGGAAGCTACTAAATGCCAGGGAATATTTACACAGATTTGTCTACTGTCACAGGATAGTAAGACAATGTTATTAATTAACTTGTGTGTGTGTGTGTGTAGCTGTTTCACTAGCATGCTGGGTCACTAGAAAGTGTGAACTGAGCATTAAAATTAGATTGTTTTGTTTACATGATACAAAGTAACATAATTTGTACATTATCCACATTATTATGCAATTATGTTTTTTCTCTTTTATTTTCTCTCTAAATGATCTATAAAAATTATATTTCTCATAATTTTCAAGTCATCACATATTAGATGACTTAATAGAGTTTCAAAACATTTTATTGTTGAAAAACTGAAAATTGGTCATTAGTTAAACTGCAAGCGTTTGCAGGTTATATTTGCCGAAATTGAAAGCTCTTTTTATCAAAAATATCTTATCAGGCCAAATTACATTTTGGACCCCTTATTGGATAGGAGCTTTACAATTCTTGCATCTACGGTTATAAGTTGTCAGTGTTTGGATGGTTCCTGCTGGAATTTCTTTGCAGGATGTCAGAATAGCCTCCCAGAGATGCTCTATGAATGTAAATTGCCTCCCACCGTCATAGATCTTTTGTTTAATAATACTCCAAAGGTTCTTAATAGGGTTCAGACCAAGGGAGGATGGGTGCCACAACATCAGGTTTTTGGTTTTATGCCCATAACAGTCAATGATAGACAGGCATTCAGCATGGGATAGTGCATTGTCTGACATAAAGATAATCTTGCTACGAAAGGCATGGTCCTTTTTTTTTACTATGGAAGAAAGTGGTCAGTCAGAAACTCCACATATTTCACAAAGGTAATTTTTACACCTGAGGGACTTAGAAGTGGCTGACCAGCTCTCTCCCCATGATTCCAGCCAAAACACGCCGCCCCTCCTTGCTAATGTCGCAGACTTGTCGTGGCATGGAGGCCGTTCACCAACCATCCATGACTGCATCCATTCATCTGGACCATGCAGGTTTGCAGGGCATCATTGAAGAACACTAATTGGAAATTAATCTTCATGTATGTGTAGGCCCACTGCAGGCGTTTCTGCTTCTGAGCTTTGGTTAAGAGTGGCTGAATAACAGGTTTATGCATAACTGCAACCCTCTTGAGGATCCTACACATTGATGTTCTTGGCACTCCAGAGACATCAGCAGCTTTAAATACCTGTTTGCTGCTTCGCAGTGGCATTTTAGCAGCTGCTCTCTTAACCTAATGAATTTGTCTGAATTTGAATCTTCCTCATTGTGCCTTTATCTGCTCGAACCTGTGTGTTCTGAAACGGCTACAAATCTCTTTTTTGTCTGCTGATCACGGTAATGAAATCTCTATAGTTGTCATACCTTCTCCTAGAGCTTGAACTCTCTTTTTTCAGCAGAGAGAGAGAGAGAGAGAGATCCTTCTTCCTCCCCATATTGCTGAAAAATGGTGGTCTGCTTAATATTGTGAATCCATTCTTAAGTAGTTTTCACCTGCAAACTAATTGATTGATTGGAGGAGCCCTGACACACATTTTCATCCATGTTTTTAAACTGACACACAAAAAAAAATTACCTTCATGACCTTTAAACACAATTTGCATAATACGCAGTGTACGTAATAACATAATTTGTTATAACAATTTGTTCAGTTGACACACTTAAAATATATTTTACCTGATTTAATATGACAAATGCATCTATGACTATTAGGAATCAAGAGCCTCATGTATCAAAAATCTTGCATACTCCATGCTTTCATGCTCCCGGTCGGATTAACTAATGGTAAAATTAACAAGCAAACTTTTGTGTCTGGCCTATGTACATTTTTAGTGTTGTCCATTGGTGCCTCTGAGAGGCAATAAAGTATAGTTAAAGTATTGTGATGTAAAAAAACTGAAGCTAAAAAAAGGATGGTTTACGTACAACATACAAGAGCCGCAAGCTAAAGGATTTGCAATCGCAGTCCCCTGATTTAAACATCATTGACAATTTGTGAGTAGATCTTAAAAGAGCTGTGCATGCAAAACGACCAAAGAATATTACTAAACTAGAAGCCTTTATGAAGAAAGGATCTGTAAAAATCTTAAGCAAGATTTAAAAGACTTTTAGCTGGCTATAAAAAGTGTTTGCAAGCTGTGACATCTGCCGGAGGTGGTGTTACTAAGTACTGATTATGTAACTTTTGCACAGTGCCATAAAAATGTTTACATTTTTTATTCTGGTTTAATTGATGCCATAAAAAGTAACCATGCATCAATGTTTGCTGAAAATAATGTGCTTTTTTTTCGATTTCCAAAAAAAACTTTTTAATTACAAACTTACCAAAATCTCTTATTTATCAAGGGGTGCCTAAACCTTTGCATAGGACTGCATGTCCATATGACCAGCTCTTCAAAAAGAAGTTATTTTGCACACACTGAGGGTTTTAATTAAATAAGAGTTATTTCAATATTTATTGATACTAGAGGTTAAAATAACAAAACATCTGTAGAGAAAATACAGGTACTATTTTAACTTATATACACAGTCTTAATATGTACATATTTTCTATGACAGCATTAGTTATCACACCTCATGTTAATCGGCAAAGATTTGTTTATGTGTGTTGTGATAGTCAGATAATTTGTCTTATGAACTTTTCCTGGATATTATAGTTTAATTTTTATTTAAAATATTACTATATTTTTATACTATTCCATATTATATATATATATATATATATATATATATATTGCAAAATCTTGAGAGACTTAATTAAACTGAATCATGTGGGTGCAGTAGCTTAACCACCAGACCTTCCCAAACTCATTTCTAAAAATGAACAACCATAGCAGATGCTAATTCCGGAGTTTGGTCTTATGGACTCTATAATGCTTAACAGACAGAAAACTATTTAAGAAGAAAAAAGACATTTTACACGGGGATAAGACCTTGTTATTTATGACTGTGCCAAGAACCAGATAACGTGTTGAATGTGGTGCCAATATTTAGATTTTAGGAAGTTTGGAATACCTGAAAATTTGAGATGAGCCAAACTATAGCAAATGGAGACAAAAAAATGGGAGACTAAAAAGCTGGCATGTAGGTCATGGAGTTTGATTTAGGTGGAAAAACTAGTAAATCATGATAATGTTGCTAAAATATGCATCCATGACATAGTGATGTAGTGCTTGGCTACAATGCATGTAGACTATTGATGCTTAATATTTGTGTATGGGCTACATTTTACTACATTTTATATATAAGTCACTATGTCGAGTTCATGACAAGGAAAAATCAATAAGCTTTATTTAACAATGCTAAAATGATATTCATTGCTATCACCAAAAAGGCACCAACCATGTAAACACTTGATCATGAATAATTCAAAACAGTTGAACACAACCACTGCTTACTTGATTTCATTTCTGCCCTCAACCAGACATCGGACCCGCAATTACTTTGCACTGACGCACTCTCTATGCACTGGGCAGAAAATGTAATTATCCCCACTACTGAAAGAGAATTCCCTTTTGACGCTGTAAGAAAAATATCCGATCACAGTATGATTTCACATCAAAGCCTTGTTAGATGTTCACACGGTCGTTATGTGCAGGAGTGATGTGTAGAATCGACACCAAATTCCAAAGCTCATCTGGAAAGATTTAAGAGGGCAAACGTGTCAATTAAGACAGGAAAGATGACAAAAGTTTAAAAAGAGAATTAAAAAAACTCACATTTTAGAAAACTTTAGCAGCAATGGTGGGAACGAGATGTTTGTCCATTTTTTCGGGTTGTTTTGTGTTAATTCTTCAGCTATAAATAGTTTTGAAATAAGTGCTTTAGTGTTGACACTAAAGATTCTTTTCACCAGTAGAATATAGGCATCTCTAATGAAGGTAACCAGACCATACATCTTAATTTGTAAAGTAGAAGTTGTTACTAAAGAAACAAATAGAATAGAATAGAATAAAATAGAATAGAATAGAATAGCATAAACAGACCACAAAGGTAAAAATACAAATAAAAAAAGTAGACTGTAATATACTGTAAAAAAAAGCTATATAAAAGTAGTGCAAATGCAGTGACGTACCAATCAGACTGTGTTGTTTGTGGTACTGAGATGAGTCATTAAACAGTCCTATTGCTGAAATCTCAGGAAAGATTTCCTGTAACGGTTTGTATGACAACGAAGCTGTCTGAGCCTTTTGGATAGGTGCTCCATTGTCTGTCCGGTACAGGGACGAGAGGATGGTCAGGGTTATCCATGATAGATAAGTTTGTTTAATTTCCCGCTCTCCACCACTGTTTCAAAAGTGTCCTTTCTGCAGCCTATGACAGAGCCAGCCATCCTTATTAGTTTAGAGGATACAGGGGGCTTTTGGGAGCTGTTTGGCTCTGACCTCTGGAGTTTGGCTTCTAGCCTCCTCCTGTAGGAGTCTTTACTCTCCCTAATCTTGTCCCTCAGCTGATGCTGCACACTCCGCAGCTCCACTCTCCAGAGCTGAAAGCTCTCTTCTTATTAATAAGTAGGATCTTCATGTTACTGGTGACATGACAACCCTTCTCGTTAGGGCAACAGCCAGCTTACCGGTGACCATGACAGTGACCTTACAGAACTTTATGTATTCTGTGATGCAGTTTGTTATACCGTTTATGTCCTACCTGTGAGGCTGGCAAAGTGCATTCCAGACCTGCAGGGTCTCCCCATCCTGTGTCCACCTCATCACACTGCTTGTGGACACAGACTGCCGCCGGACAAGAGGAAAATACCTTGGTATAAGCAAGACTAGGTTGTGGTCTGACCTGCCAAGTGGGGAAAGGGCAGTGTATGCATCATGTGCATTAGCATTCAGTCGGTCCAGAGTCTTATTGTCTCTAGTGAAACAGTCTACATACTGAGTAAAGTTAAGCAGTGTCCTATTCATGTTAACCTGATTAAAATCCTCAGTGATTAACAAATGCATCTGGCTGCTGCATCTGCAGGTGGGAAACGGTAGTGCTGATGACATCAGCGGTGGCCTCAGCATCAGCTGATGAGGGTACGTAGGCAGCACCCTCTGCAAATAATATGACGTATTACATCAGGTGCATTCATGTATCCTGCTTTGTAGCAAGTATCCTGCTTTTGAAAAATTATCGACGGCTACTGATGGATCAGAAATGTAGAATTCCAATTTTACTTAAATTTTATTAGTTTGGCTCGTTTAACATTAGACAGAAATACAAACATTCATATTAATAGCCTAAATATCAAAGTAACATTTATATATTTATCCCCAATGAACGAGCCTAGGGCATGAAAGCAGTAGAAACCACAGGAAAAGTGGTAACAAGTGGTAAAGGTGTTAATTGAAAGTTCGGAGTTCGATTCCCGCCAAGCTGCCCTAAACCCCGAACTGCTCCCCAAATGTGCAATTAAAAGTATGGGAGGAATGAGAAAAAAATAACAAAGAAAAAGTAGGCGTGTAAAAGATAAGCATGCATAGCCTTATATGCACACACACATATAAGAAGCTGTAAGATTGATAGTGTATATTGCTGGCAGGTCAAGGTGGACTTTGTTAGAGATGAAGGATAAAACAAATAATGAAGGAAAAGGACAGACTGCAGCAGCTGTCAGGGGCGGCATTGTGGTCCAAAGGCATGAAAGAGTTTGATCTCTCTGTAGTAGCTTGGAAAAATTCCATAGTAATGAATAGAAGGAGGGAAAGTTAGACACTAATGACTCAAAGAGAACAGTGGGGAAATGTTTGCTTTGGGCAGACACATAGATAAAAGAAGAAATGCAAAAGAGGCACACTTTTGTGACAGCAGTTGTTTTTCAGTGCTAATGGCACAAATCCAATGAAGTTAACACACCTTAACTCCCCTTAAACACTAACCATGTGGGAATTGTGTCAAACTTTTATAAACTCCTAGCAAACTTTCTCCTTCAATCTTTACTGGAGTCTAAGCCACCCGGACTAAAGTCAATGATGTTTCAGATGTAGTATTCTCCAGACTATTATCCACGAATTTGGGAGTACAAAATTTCAGTTAAATGTGATATTTACATGCAAAGTGCATTTTTTTTTAAATTGTCTACGTGGACACCTGACCACGAGCCCAAATTAGGTTCTTCCCTAAACACCGAGGCATATCTGAGATCTGGAAAGTCTTGTGCGTGAAATGTTTGTCAAATTTTATGATCCTACACTGCGCTTTCATTTCAGTTCGGTTATGTGAACATATGCTGGGCTAAAACTTAGTTACTGCTGTGTTTACATGCACAGTGGATCAGTGGCACACTGCATGACTTTACAATAGAAAGAATTGCAAACAACTTATAAGCTTAGGTATCTATGCCTAGATCATAGGTATCTATGCTGCTCTTTTAAGAGTTTTTGTGAGTTGTTACACTTTGATTTGTGATCCAGTGAAACGGTATTGAGCTGTTCAATGATGTAACTCAAAGAACATTTGTACATCACTCTAAACCAGAGCATCTGCCAAATGTAAATGTAATACATATCCTGCTCTCTCATCGGCTGTAGATCATTGTGTTTTTCAGTCAGAACTTATTTTACATTTCAGGAAGGTCAGATATTTAGCATACCAAATCTTGTGTCCTTGCTAGTTCATAATAAAGTTTTTCCCTTGCGTGAAACAAGCAGCCAGTGTCTGGTCTTGTCTTTATTTAAAAAAAAAAAAGAATTTAAAATTAAGCGTGGTTTATGAGAGATTCTCATAGCCTTGACAGGACACTAGTCTATCACACGGCCACACACACACACACACAAACACTTGCTCCTAAGACCAATTTAGAATTATAATAGAACCTATTGTACATGTATTTGGACTGTTGAAGGAAACCGGTGTATCCGGAGTAAACCCACACAAGCATGGGGAGAACATGCAAACTCCACACAGAAAGACCCCTCTCCAGGAATCAAACCTGGGCATTCTTGCTGTGAGGCAACAGTGCCAAGCCACAGTGTTGCTCCTTAACTGCTTAGTTGAATAATTAAGAAATAAATGTCAGTCGATCTGGATAAGGGGTTCTTCCAATGGTAGAAATGTGAATAACGGGGGTTAATATAAAAGCCAAGCATTTCTTTTGGAACACAAATTTGTTGCTTTCTTTAATAGCAATTCGTTATTAAATTGCATGGATTACAAAAAAAAAAAAACACTGCAATTTTAGTGCTGAAAAAGAGAAAGAGTAATTAAGCTACAGCCCAAGCAGATGTGAGAAATCAGGCTGTATATCGTAGTCGTGGCTTGACATTTAAATCCTGCACTAATTATGTCAATGCATCATTTCCTATTCAGGTAACACAGCACCAGTTCAACCTCGTATTCCATGAAGATGATGCTAAGCATAGTCATGCTATTATTTTATTTGTTAAAAAAAACTTAAGGAAAAATAATTCCCTTATCGTAGAAAAACAGAATAAATATAATAACATCAGTGCAATTGCAATGCTTCAATAGGTGTTCCAGCTTCTTCCAGCTCGGAATGCCCAAGAGAGTACGTTACAAATTGTTTTAATATCTTGTACCACATTGCTGAACACTTCAAGAGTTGTGCACATGAAAAATTATAATTATTTGCAAGAAGAAAGGCTCCTAAAAAATACATGCCGAGCTTCCCTTTCAAAAGCATAAAACAATGACAAGTTTATTGTGTTTGTTATAATAAGGTCATATTAAATTCTATTATATTTTATGCCTTCGGGACCTTTGGGCTTATTTACACATCCTGTAGTCCCGAATGATGACATAACGAATGACGGTAAATGCTGTAGGTGTTGAAACGTTGATTCGTGATGGAGCAGAGCGTTTCATATTCTCGTCCCGTCCCGCTGTTTAGCTCACAGCCGCCTTTCCCGGCTCGACACGCTGGAAAAAGTTTACTTGCAGCCAGCCATTAATAATTCATGGCCTGCAGTGGACCCCATGAATACCAATTCCCTCATATTGCGATGCACTATCATCAAGGCTGATTGTGGCATCGAAGGTCATTAACTTCATCTTTGGCAATGTGCCTGCACATTTAAATGACCGGCACAGACTGCTGACACCAAGGTTACACGCTGCAGCGTCTTTGCTACCCAGAGCCACAGTGAGCAGTGAAAAGGGAAAGAAAAAGAAGAAGAAAAAGAAAAAAGGGAAAATCTCATTGTAGATTTTAAAGGGTTTTTTTTGGTTTTAGACTTATGAACTACAGTTTTTTATTGGGCAAATAGGATAATTACTTTTGCAGAATCGGAGACTGGATCATCTTTGAATACACAGTGAATAATTCCAAATAATAACTACACGTTGAATTGCGCACACTGGACATTTCATGTTTAAGTTGGTTTTCCAGCTAATAAGCTTACAGTGTCACATTAGCTAACTGACAGCAGGTCTAAAACTAGACTTTTCTCTGTTCTGGCAACCAAAAATAGTATGACCTTTTCACTAGTAGTCTTCAAGAGACAATTGAATAAGAACCTTTTTCTTAACCAACTAGCACTTGACATTTAACAACAAAAATGTTTTTCTGGTTGATACACCTAGTATGAACTATTGGCCCATTATTAAGCTACAAATTTACAATTTTTTACTTTTAATTTGCAGGCAATTAAAATAAATAATTCAAAAGGAGGGCAGCGCGGTGGATTAGTGGTCGCCTCACCACAAGAGAGTCCCGGGCAAGAGGTCTTTCTGTGCTTTTATTTGTAATACATGCAATTTAGTAACTAATTGCAATTAAAGATAGCAACAAATTTGTGTTCCAAAAGAATGCTTAGACATGTATGAACAAGGCCACACATAGACAAACTAACAAAAACACACACTTATACTGACTCCTATGGCAATTTAGAGTCAACTTAAATTGCCATAGAAGTCAGTGTAAGTGTGTGTTTTTGTTTGTTTGTCTATGTGTGGCCTTGCAATGGACTGGCGACCTGTCCAGGGTGTACTCTTTCCTTTCACCCTATGTGCGCTGGAAGAATCTCACAAAACCCCGAGTATAGAAGTATAGAAGATTAAATGAACTGATAGTTCAAGTGAAAATTCTGTTATGGAATACTCCCCTCTTGTTGTTTCAAATACATAAGACCTTCTTTTATCTCTGAAACACAATTTAGATATATTTGATAAAATCGGAGGGCTCTTTGACCCTTTTATTGACAGCAAGGCAACTACAATGTTCAAGGCCCAGAAAGGTACCAAGATGATCGACAAAGTAGACCATTGGACATCAGTGCTTCAACTGTAATATAATGAAGCTATGTAAATATTTCTCTATGCAATGAAAATAAAAATAACTTTATTCTACATTTTTGTTTCTACTGTCATTTCTGGATACCTAATTACAAGAGTATCACGTCGGATCTGTGGCAATAGTGCTGACCCAAGAAAGCGCCATCGCTTTAAGCACACTCAAGTACACTTTAGCACCATTTTACAGAC
Source organism: Sisor rabdophorus (assembly GCA_026260075.1). Taxonomy (NCBI): domain Eukaryota; kingdom Metazoa; phylum Chordata; class Actinopteri; order Siluriformes; family Sisoridae; genus Sisor; species Sisor rabdophorus. The sequence continues at coordinate 2,242,538 of JAOTQW010000008.1, forward strand.
CAAACCAAAAAAAAAATCTCAAATAGCATAGCTTTATGTCACTGTGTTCAATGCCATCACGTACCTGGACTGCCTATTTAAGATACTATCACAGCAATACTAAAGAATGACTGAGATTGTAATTATGAAAAAGCAAATAACATTATACAATTAAACAGTATACAATTAACATTAAAATAATAATCTTTGTTTCTTCCACATTTCAACAGGATCAAAACCCTGTAAAAAAAGCTCAAAAGATATATAATAAAAGAAAATATAGATGGTATAGTTATAAAAAGAAATATAGAAAAGTCTCAAGAATGAAAAGAATGGCAGATTTTTTATTGACTGACTGCTTGCTACATTTTCAGCATGAATCACATGCAGCCTTTTTCAAAAATTACACCAGACAGTGCAAAAGAGACAATACAAAAACAAAACATACTGTAAGGGTACATTACATCTCTTTGCTGTTGTTAGTTAATGTGCCTTTTTTATGTGTTGTTTTTGAACTGTCTAGAGCGAAGTTGCAGCACTTGGCGTGATTTTATGTGTATGCCGACGCGTTCGAAAAGTTCAGTATTTTAAGTGACAAATTTCATAGCGAGTATGGTTGATAGATGGTCAATGGTCTATTTTTTAATGTCATGCAATTTAAAAAAAAAGCAACCTTCACGATCAGATCTCTGTTATACAGTATTGTTTGTATTGTTTATTTGCACTTTTTGCGCCAGTTTGCACACATTTACTTTATGTTCACAATTATGTTGACAAAATGTACGACAATTTATACTTTTGTCTTTAGCTCTGTGTTGTTTCTGGGTTATATGGCTCTTTGTTGTTTTGTTTCATTTTGCTTGCTTTGTGTAGCACCACGGGGTGTTATTTTGTTTCATTGCATTTTTTCTATATATAGTTGAAATGACAGTAAAACTTTTGGCTATAAAGCTAAATTAAAAAATGATCCATCACAAAAAGTGAATAGTTTTTTAGGATTTTTTTTTTATAAAATCCTAGGCAGGCGTTTTATGTCTATTAAGTGCTGTCGTCTAAAAAAATTTGTTTGGGCTGCAAGGCTGCAGCAATTAGTCAATGTATTCAATCAGATTCTTCAATTTCTGTCATGATTAATAAACATTTTTTAGACCTGTTTTTCAATACCTACTATGTTAAAATGTGTTTATTACAACAATTATGTTGGGATTATTCAATGTTGATTAATAGTGCAATCATTTGTGCTTTGTTTGTGTGGCTTTGGTTTGTTCAATGTAAAATATTTATTCACCTGAATCCAAATTCACCCAAATTATTCTCTATTATATTTTAGGCTATGTCATTCTCAGCCCCCACAACATGCTCCAAACTCACCCAAAATAGACTCAATCATTAGTGATTCTGTGCTGTTTTCTATATTGCTTATATTTAGTATTTTATTTTGCATTCCTAACATTCACTTTCTTGCCAAATTATGTAATTTGTAATATTTTTAAACGTAGATGTAATATTTTAAAAACAGAAGCAGCAAAAATAAAATTTCATTTGGCACACACCAGCAAAGCACTAAAGAACTCACTAAAAAACAAGATTTAGTTGAATTTGGATTCAAGTCATTGTCACTAAAATAATGATGGTCCCTTTTTTTTTTGTAATGTCATATTCAAAGTGCGTTTGCCTCATATGCCAGTCTACTATTGCTATTCCAAATAAAAGAAATGTGGAGAGCCATTTAGTTGTTTGACTTCATAAAAGCTATGACATTGAATACAACAGTGACTTCGACAATTGATAGTGAACGACTTTACCGTGTTTAGCTGTAGCTAAAACATAATTCATTATAAGCTGTTACATTTTCCACTATTGTACACATTCACACAGCACATTTTGCTAATGTATTTTGCAGAAGCTCTTCTCCAGAGTGACTGGATATTTGAACATTTATTTCATTTATACAACTAAACAATCAGAGAAACTTAGTAATCCGTTTTTCATTTAGTATTATTAGGCACCCAGACATAATTCTCTTTCCAATATGGAGCCCTAGCAAGAGATAATATTATATATATATATGGCTTGCAGAATAAATGACTGGCTGACTTAAAATAGCCAATGGTGCTGACAGCATATAGCTTCCACTTTCTTTAACTGTCTTTCCCCCAAAGTTTCAAAGGCTGTCTAACTTACTAAAACAAACAAAATGTGATTGTCTGAATATGTGATTGTGAAGGGCAGCTGAAACAGCCATGTGCAGGTTACAGCAGCATATGCACTGCTAAATATTAATATTTGGCATCCCACTGAGACTAAGAGATCTGAAACTGAAACAGAGGGTTGTGATGTTATTGGAATGCCTCTGGTGTGAATATGAAATTTACAAAACACTGCAGTTTCTGTTACTTAACTCAAATATGGGCAACATTGCCTAGATACTGTGAAGACACAAAAGAACACAGTAAGCGTTAAATCTCATAAGATAGGATTAAATAGGATTAATAAAGCTGGCTGGCCGTTAAAACATCAACATACATAGATGTACTACTGTTCAAAGTCATCTGAATCAGCAGAATGAAATCTCTGCTTACTTACCTAGACCCAGATGATCCAACGCCCGGACCCTGATAATCAGCTTAGACCAGCTTGCATTCTATTTTTAAGAATCTATGCCCAAATTAACATCACAGTCAAATTCTGACCCCTAATAAACAGAAAAACAAAAAATGGACCCCAAAGATACACCAATTGGACCATGACAAACACTCCCTGAACAAGGATAAACACCTTGATTGTAGTAATTACTACACGGCTCATTTGCACCATATTAAACACTATTTAAGTCTCAATAAACACCACCTGGACCCCATTGAACATCACGCAAACCCTCATAAACACCAACCAATAAGTGATGAACATTACTGAGCACCAGTCAGGTCATGTAAATACCAACATAATAAATACCACACAAACTGTGGTAAAGACTATCTGGACAAAAATGAACAGGATCCTGAGAAACACCACCCAAAACATCAATGCCCAACATTTGGAATCATAAATGTTTCCTGATTTGTAATATATAAACTCTAATAAACACCACCTGTACCCCAATAAATTCCGTATGGACTTTGATACCACATAGGACCCAGATGTACATCACTTGTACACTAATAACTTAATATGGAACCATAAACACCATTAGGATCTGGATCGACACTAGGCCTGACCTGCAAAACTATTTTAATATTTACTTAGAGGATTATTTAGTGGAAATACATAACTGTTCAAAATCAGCACAAAGCTGTTGTCTAGATTGTCAATCAGGTTGGCTTCTGCTGGCCAGTCAGTTTAAAGTTAAATATATATAACAAAAAACAAATAAAGATGCTGGTGAGAAACAGCAAAAAATACATAACAGCACTGCACCTAGCCAACAATGTTAATATGTATTAGTGGAACCAGCTCTATAGATTATTAAATTACGTTAGCTGACATAACCTGGTAGGCACATTGGATTTGCTTAAACGTCCTGTGGGCTAGTTAAAACGTTTACAATTTGTTTAGGTGTGTGTTTAACATGGTTATGTCACCTGGAGCTTTGCATTCATTTGTATTTTTCAAAAAAATTTAATTTGAGAGACACAAGATTTTTATTCTGACTAATTCAATACACCTGCTGGAGAACAGAACCCACCTCAGTACAGATCTATTTTAAAGCGAGGTGTGCGGAAAACAAATTGCGTACAATTGCAAGCAGTATGCAGTGCAAAAAAAAAGAATAATTTAAGAAAGAATAAAAAGTGGATATACAACCTAATTAAAGTTGCTTTAAAAAGTTTGGACCTTTTTTTTTTACAGCAGGGGAAAAACCGGCCAGGTATTGTGCAATAATGCTTGGAATCCCCTGGCCGATTGAAAGTGGAGACTGGTATTAAGATTTGATAAAGGGATCAAGAAATTATACGGAACTCAAACTATTTTCCTATTTTTAAGGTGCTGTGCATTATTCCTTCTCACGGCACTGAGAAATCGAATAATACCTGCCTTTTTATTCATGAAAACGGTTCGTCCAACTCGTATATAGCTCTCGGATGCCTTCAGCTAAGGAAGTCTGTCATGGTTGGGCTTGCACAAAGCCAATCTTCTTTGAAAAAAAAAAGTTAAAAAGCAGCCATTGTCATAGAAGATCTTAAAACCTTTTTTTTTTTAACTGACGAATAATAACGGTTTCTTCTTTACTGAAAAGAAACAACACATCTGGTCAAAAGAATCAACTTTTGCCAAACAAGATCCCAAGTTTATTTTTAAAGAATCATTTAACAGCAACAAATGTTTTTTCTCCTAATTCATTTTTCTCTCTTGCTCTTAGTGCAGTGTAACGCTCCAGGTTAATAGGCCCAGACCGGAGACTTTGGTTCACCAAGAAAGATTCCTTCTAGTGCTGTCTCTGTGGGTATGATGATGACAGAGGGCATGTCTTCACAGATAAACAACTGCTCAGTACTCAGTACTTTCCTTGATCTAATGCCTGCTGTTTTTTTTACTGTGATTAGATGCAAGCAATCGTTATGAGTATGAATTATGAGTGTCCTAGGTTAACTGTGACTGTTTAAACTAATTAAAGTATTTAGAACCTAAATTAGAAATATCTGTCATGTTAAAAAGAAGGCAATGGCCTTCACCAGGTTGGAGTGGGTTAATTCCCCCCTCATGCACCGTTGCGGTCCGCCATTCTTTCAATCAGTAGTCTTTGTAAAAGTAGTAGTCCCAGCACCACCAAGCTACCACTGCTTATTGTGTAACAGAAAATAATGTAAGTCACACTGCGTCTGCCAAAATGCTGTAAATGTAAAAGAAGTTCAGGTGGTCATGAGAAGTAAGGATACACAAACTCTATCTGTTATTTTATAAAAGGTAAAGTAAATATTTATTCGTGCTCTGATACTAATAAAACAAGAAATAAATTCCTTAGGGCGGCGCGGTGGCGCAGTGGTTAGCACTGTCACCTCACAACAAGAAGGTCCTGGGTT
>JAOTQW010000008.1:2470290-2483077 GCA_026260075.1 Sisor rabdophorus
TATATAATACACTCAAACGCTCTAAGCCAGCATTACCAATCAGCAAAGTGGTAAAAAAAAATTTTTTCTTCTACTCTGTCAGCTATTGTGAGTGTAAAAAATCGAATTCAACTGTACAGACATGTTTTGCTGTAACAATTTGTCTGTAACAATTTTGCTTTGATGAACCAATCAGAAGATTTTAAAGGCAGCTAGCTTTAATTCACCTTAGTTTTTAATTATATAAAACAGGTATTAACCAGTAGCAATCTGCTATTGCCAATATAGTTTAAGTAAGAGTTTAGGGTTCTGATAGTGTATAAGCCAGCAGAGAACGACTTGCTGCCCTGACTGCACACCAATGCTCATTGGTTAACTCATTGGTTATTTAACATTATATCATGTTTAATTACAAAATTTTCTCATTTAGCATTTAATGTGAGCCCTACCAAAAAAAAATCTGTAGTAGAATAACAATACGCATAAATTGTGTTACATTGATATTTTTGTATTTTCTACATATAGCATGATTTCATTGTGCTAAACTCAAATGTAGCATTCAGTTAAGCGTAGGTATAAATTTGCATGCAGGAGCACTCTATTCCCACACATCTGGGTTACGCTGTGGCTCCTCATCACTCAGGCGTCTACCCTGTTCATGTGCAGCTCTACGAAGCTTGGAAGAAAGTGTGGAGCATCAGAGTAACCAGCACAGAGGAATATCCTCATCTCAAACCGGCCCGCTACCGTCGCGGCTTTATCCACAGTGGAATTAGCGTAAGGCGCCACACACTTACACAATGAAATAAAAAAGTCATGAAATATTTTCATTTCCAGTGTGTCCTCTGGGTCCTGTCTTTTGCACCTTTTCAAAGACATAAGAGTATTATGTCATCAGTGTCTGTGCCTTTTTTGGCTCCTACTTTGACAGGAAATTTGGCTAACACACTTATTCAGCTTACAATAGTCTTTGCAACTTTTCAATACAACTGAGCTATTGATAGTTAAAGGCTCTTTGGTTTAGGGGCCCAGCGGTGGCTAATTTGTGGTGCTAGGAATTAAACCTTCCAATTTGCAGTCAATCATCAAAACCACCATTATTCCTACATTGAAATCTGCTAGATTTTAACAAGAGAAAATAACTTGCAACCATCATAAACATGACAAACAACATAAAGAACACAAATTAGTGTTGGATTTTTAGGAAATGTAAAAATTCGTCTCTAATTTGGGGTCACAGGGGTCTGCTGGAGCTTATCCCAGCTCTCTGAAAAAGCAAAAGTCTGGAGGGGTACACCCTGAACAGGTTGCCAGTCCATTACAGTGACACTCATGCCATGCTCCTGACAGTGGCCTGGACAGTCTGTTGTGCAACATGGCATTGCTGGATGGAGCAATGCATTATGTCCCAGATGTGCTCAGTTTATTTCAGGTCTGGGGCCTCAATACCTTGTCTTGCAGAAACTGCTAACACACTTCAGCCACATGGAACCCAGGGGCAAACGCACTGGTATATGGTCTCACAAGGGGTCTGAGAATTTCATCTCAATATCTAATGGCAGTCAGAAGATGAATGAATGAAAATGAGCCAAATGACACCATCTCTCTCTTTCTCTCATTCTATACTCATCTGATACTATTTCTGTTCCTTTCCGACTCTTTTTTCAGTTTCGTCCTCCTCATTTTTCCTTTTTTCTAGTTTACTCTCATTTTAAGATGGACCCAACTAATAGCTGTAATCGATCTGTGGTTTCACTCTTTCTTTCTGCTCTAAAGCCTTGACTTACATTACTTTCTTTTTATAATTTTCCTCAGTCTTTTTTGAGCTTTTCTTGGCTTGCCTGACCCCCTGGTGTGATTGTCCTTGAAGAAGGTAGAGAAGTAGGGCATAAGAGAGAGAGAAAAAGAGAGTGGTTAGCTGATTGCTAAGGGCAAATTTATATTCAGGTTCTGCCTCTCATCGATTTTTATATACAGCCGCCAAGTTCATGAACGCTCAGAGAGATTATGAATATTACATTAAGTCTTGCTCTATTTATCGAAGTGAAACCAGGACCTTGGAACATACCTTATGATTATGTGTCGGGATGGTTTATATTAAAGTGAATGTATATTGTGTGTGTATATGAGAGAGTGAAAGAGAAAAATGGAAGGTAATTTAAACTATATAATTTTCTGTTTTTGAGAAATGACTTGTTTCTCTTTTAGGTGCTGCCTCGGCAGACTTGCGGTCTGTTTACTCACACAATCTTTTATAAAGAATACCCAGGAGGCCCTCAGGAGCTGGACAAGCTTATTGACGGAGGGGAACTATTTCTAACTGTATTACTCAACCCAGTGAGTTTGCACATCTGCTACAGCACATGGATTATCCATCAGAAAATGTAATTTTCAGAGTTCATAATAAAAACAAGATGATAGCTGCCTTCCACACACAAACACTCACTATATTTACTACACAGTAAGTTGTTTGTATATAAATATATTTTTTTGCATGAAATAAGTATTTTATTACCTACCAACCAGGTGTGGAAGAGTCCGTGACACCAGCAAGAATTGTGTCTCTTACAAACCTGTTAGTGTCTTTAAGAAGACCTTCTATCCTCCACTCGTTACCTCTATTAAATGCACCTGTTTAAACTCATTACCTGTATAAAAGACACCAGTCCACACAGATAATTAAAATGACTACAACCGTATCAACAGCACAGAGCTGTCTAAGAAATTCATACACAAAATTGTAGACCTGTACAAGGCTGGGATAGGCTGAAGGTTAAAAGGCAAACAGCTTGGTGAGAAGGCAGAACTGAAAATGACTGTCAATCTTCTTTGGACTGGGTCTTTATGAAAGATCTTACCTTCTGGACTATTAATAATCCTGAGAAAGTTCAGGGGTCAGAACTACACAAGAGGACCTGGTCAATGGACTGAAAAGAGCTGGGACCACATTCCCAAAAGTTACCATTAGTAACACACTACACTGTCAACGATTAAAATCCTGCAGCATGTGTAGGTCCCCCTTGCCAGCACAGGCCATCTGGATGATTCAGGGATGGCATTGGAGAAAGTCATTTGGTCAGATGAGACCAAAATAGAACCTTTTTGTATACACCTCACTCACCATGATTGAAGGAAGAAGAACGATGAGTACAATCCCAAGGTGAATATCCCAACTAATCATACTTTGGGGGTGTACCCCTGCCTCTTGCCCAATCTGCGCTGGGATAGGCTCCAGCAGACCCTGATGACCCCAAAAAGTTTGTGAATAAGTGGGTATAGATGAATGAATGAAAAAACATCCTGAAAGTCCCACCAGCTTCCTAATCATACTATTGACATTAGATTTCTCTCTCTCTTTCTCTCTCTCTCTCTCTCTCTCTCTCTCTCTCTCTATATATATATATATATATATATATATATATATATATAATGAATATATTTCTTTTCATTTTTAATACCCACTTATTCCCAAACCCGGGGTCATGGGGGTCTGAGTCACAGGCAGACCCCTTGCCTGGCAATTGAAACCAGGACCTTGTTAATGTTAGTAAACTGTGCTATCCACTATGCCCCGTGTCATGTGAAACTGTCTGACCTTTATTTATACTACGCAATAGAATTTTAAAATGTTTCAATTTCATTGATGCCCAGTTCCAATTTGGTGACTATATCTGATTTTTCGATGACTTCCTTACAGCACCTTTTATCTGACCTGTATCCCATATTTGCATTTACACTAAACACAGCAAAATAGTCCAAGATAGACATACTGACGGAAAATGGGGGGAAAACGTCGCAATAATCCATGGACGCAATAGATTAAGACTAAATTATTATTTAATATGGTAATTCCACATCCTATTCAAAGTCTACGTTTCTCTGTATGAGAGTGTCTGCTAAATGCTGTAAATGTAAATTTAAAGATTGGCAAAACAATACTTCCCTCAGTAGGAGAAAAATATACTGTGCATTAGCATATGCAGTGTGCATTAGCAAATCCGTGTACAAATAAGGCCTCTGAAAATTAAAGAATATAGAAGTTCATGTTTTTTCTGCCTACATGATGTAGGTCAGATCCCATTTGTGCCTCATTCCAGCATTTAAAATGTGCATTGACTTTAGACACAGCATGTGACTTAGAAATTCATAGCATTAGATTTTTTACAATTTACTTCAGATTTTATGTGAACAACTGTGGTAGATGAGAAAATGATTATTTGGGGAATAATGTACTGAAATCATTAGGCTGCTGAATCATCATTCAGCTGGTATATGCAGCATGGCATAAAGATGGCATACCTTTTTAGCACATTTAGTACAGCTTAGCTTAATAATTTTCAAAGTTGTTAAAAATTTAGGAATTTGTTTATCACATTATTCAGTGTCACATGTAAGAAGGTTTCCTTCTCAGGAATCCTAAAAAGCTTTATTTTGCTATTGTAGCATCCAGCTTGCTCAACTCAAAATGTAGTTCAAATATTTGCTAAGCTGATTAATAAGCCCCGATTAAAAAACAGTAACATTCAACTAGACTACCTGCAGCTGTTTATCTATCAATTGTATTAATAATATGGCTTTTTTAATTGATTGACACACCTTGATAATAGTTATAATTTTGTGATTTTTTAAATATTTTAGTAATATATGCTGAGTCTGTGCCTTAATGTTGCTGCTGCTTTTAGTTTTGTATTTTCTAGGTGTTTTTAGTGGTTTAATCTTAGTTTACTCTGTGTAATTTGGACCAGGGTGGTGCGGTGGCATAGTAGTTAACACTGTCACTTCACATTAAGAAGAAGGCCCCTTTCTATGCAGAGTTTCACAGTTCAAAAACATTTACATTAGGTTGATTGGTGACTCTAAATTGTGCATAGGAGTGAGTGAGTGTGTGTGGTTATGTGTGTGTGTGGAACTCTGATTGACTTGCAACCTGTCCAGGGTGTACCCTTCTTGCCCTTGCACTGCGCTGGGATAGGCTCTAACAGACATGTTCCTGAATTAGGGAATAAGCAGGCTAAAAGTTTATTAAATGAATGAACATTTATGTTGTAGCAATAAAATTTTCATTTACTGGAAATAAACCCAAGCACTGTTCCAGTATGACTATGAACCTAGAACCTGGAAGTGTATAAATGTGTGTGTTCTGCACAAAGCTCTGACTTTATCAAACATCTTTACCTGATTTTAGAGGCTGATTTTACTAATTCTGAAATAGCCGACTAAAAAGATATCTCACATCCAAACTGAAAAACCTTACTGACAGCAAAATGTGAAAAAAATCTAGGATGTATTGAATCACATATTTTTCTAATGGTCAGGAATCTTTATTTTTATATATTTATTAATTCATCTTCTAACCCACTTATTCCCTAGCTTGGGGTCACAGGTGTCTGCTGGAGTGCACATAGGATGAGGAGCATGGGTAAACCCTGAACAGAGCACCAGTCTATTGAGGGCTACACATGTACAAACAACCACACACTCACTCATATGAGCAATTTAGAATTACTAGTCAACCTAATGTACATGTTTTTGGACTGTCGGAGGAAACCCATGCAAGTGCAGGAAGAACACCTGGGAATTCGAAAACCACAACCATCTTGCTGTGCGGCAAATGTGCTTACCATTATACCACCGCGCCGCCCTTGTTCTTTTTTTTTTAAAAAGAAAAAATTTTTTTCATTAATTGTTTAATAGAGTCTCAGTTGGCTGGGAGTTCATTAAATATAGAAAAATGTTTTCTTGTAAGTTTGCATCCCGCTCTTTTCACATCCACCAGTCCAAAAGCTGCAGAGTAGCTGCTGCTCCCCGACTCAGTGGGGAGAAAATATTATACAAACTGGGGTGATAATTAGCCTGTAATTTTCTTTCAGTCTGAGAAGTAAAAAGACGAAGTCAATAAGGCCGGTGAGAAATTCAGTTGCCAAATGGGATTAACAATAAAAAATTCCTACCATACCAATGTTTCTTTTTTGTGTTTTGCAGATAAGCATCTTCATGACTCATCTTTCTAATTATGGAAATGATCGCCTGGGTCTGTACACATTTAAAAAGCTATTGAATTTTCTGCAAACCTGGACTCACCTGAAGTTGCAGACTCTGCCTCCTGTCCAACTGGCTCACAAATACTTTAGCCTTTTCCCCACAGACAGAGAGCCACTCTGGCAGGTGTGTGTATTTGTTGTGTTTGTGTGTGTGTGTGTGTGTGTCTCTGTGTGTGTGTGTCTGATTTTTTTTCTAGTTCTGACATATTTGATTCCGGCAGTTATCAGAACCTGCAGTGAGCTTTAATTGTCGTCTTTATTTATTTCTTTTGTTGTTCAAAATGCTTAAACGCTTAAGGATTGCTATTAAGAGATGTTCTTGTATATTGAGTGTGTGTGTGTAGGTTTTTTGCCTGAGGGAGTGTGGGACTGAGGGCATCTGATGATTGAGAAGTAAAAGAGGCCCTGGCGGCAGAGGATTCAGAGAGCGTGAGAGAGAGACTGAGAGGAAGAATAGCATTAGTGTACAGTGTGCTGGCGTGTCAGGCTCTGTGGTCAGTCAGCAACTCCTCATCCAAGACTGTAGTGCTTGTTCTTTCTTTTCTACGACACACTGTAACTTGGGTGCTTCTGTTTCGCTATTTCTATCCGCTCTACTCTCGCTTACTGTGTTCTTCTTTGTGTGTATGTGTGTGTGAACACTCTTTGTTCGTACTGCTCTGATCTCTTTTCTTTCTCATGTCATTTGTACTCAAAGCCCTTCACATTAAGGTTCATGTGGAGTCTTTGTGTGTGAAAGCGTTTGTGCCTGCATACGTATCACCTCCAGCTGAGCCTTTCTCAGTATAACCCAGTGCACAAGTGTTCTATTGTGTCAGTGCGATGCAGTGTGTGTGCATTTGTGTGTTGGTGCTATCAAGACGAATTTCACTGTCTGTGTTCTATTCAAATTTTCATTATGTTTCTGAAGACAAAAGCTAATATTCATGTTGGAATATTAACATCCTCCTCTCAATCATCTAACGCAAGCCCCTCAGTGCTGTGCTTCTTTTCAGCTCTGCGCAGCTATTGACCTTGTTTGATCAGGTTTTTTAATTGCAGGGCTGATAGTTTCTTCCTTAATAGGCAATTTAGTCAAAGTCCAACAGACTATAAACAGATTTAATTGGAACATATGTACAGTCATTGTTTTTAAAAGGACAGGTTATTTATTATAAATGAAAGGAGTCAGTGCCAAATTATAGTCAAGCAGCATGTTAACTGAAACACAGAAGCTCTGCATTTATTATTATAATTTAGTTTTTTAGGTTTCCTCCCACAGTCCAAAAACATGTACATTAGGTTGATTGGTGATTCTATATTGCCCAAAGGAGTGAGTGTGAATGTGTGTGGTTGTGTCTGTGTGCCCTGCGATGGACTAGCGACCTGTCCATGGTGTTCTCCTGCCTTTTGCCCTACGTGCACTGGGATGGACCCATGACCCTGAGTTTGGAAATAAGCAGGTATAGAAGATTAATAAATGAATGAATGGTGTGGTGGAGGTTGTGGCATAGCAACTTAGTTTTTGATACATTGTAAACATACTGAGAGGATAAAACCCTCTAAAAAGTGAGAATGAGTGTGAATGTCGGAAATAGAGAGAAAAGCTCTATTCCGACGTTATGACTTCATTGTTAATCATTTTAATGCTTTGGATATTTAAACTACCTCAGTTATGATTCTAAAACCATTTAGACTGGATGTTAATTTTGATTCTTAATGCCTTTTTTGAGCGGTGCGATGGGGTAGTGGGTATTACTCACAGCAAGAAGGTCCTGGGTTAGATTCTCGGGCAAGGGGACTTTCTTTATGGAGTTTGCATGTTCTCCTTGTTCTTGCGTGGGTTTACACAGGTTCTCTGGTTTCTTTCCACAGTCCAATAAAATGTATATTTGGTGGATTAGTAACACAAAAATTGCCCAAAGGTGTTAGTGTGTGTGTGGTTGTTTGTTTATGTGTGGCCCTGCGATGAACTGGCGACCTGTTCAGGGTGTTCCTCTGCCTCTCACCCTTTGTGTGCTGGAATAGGCTTCAACAGTCCTCTGTAACCCTATGTTAGGAAATAAGCGGGTATGAAGATGAATGAATGAATGTCTTTTTTTGCCTTTGCTATAAAATGAACACACTATGCTATGAAATTGTCATTCCACAGACAATTGCATCTGTTCAAATTGTCAGTGCATAAACAAAAGTTATCAAGTTATCATCTCCTCTCATCTCTTTGCAATGTTTTAGAACCCTTGTGAGGATAAGAGACACAAAGATATATGGTCCAAAGAGAAAACATGTGATCGCTTCCCTAAGCTGCTTGTGGTTGGGCCGCAGAAGTCAGGTGAGTGCCTCGAGCTCCACCTACTAAAACTGTTTTGTACTGAACCCTAAATACAATGTGCTGGGATAAGGCATTCTAGTGTATATTTGCAATGCATAAATTGCAATATTTATTTAATAGTTATGTTTACCAACAACATGCAATCAACAAATGTTTCCAAATCTGCAAAGAAGCATATTGTAGCACCTTGAATTCATAAAAATAATATATTTATTAATATTAAACAACCTCATTATTATAATTAAAATGCTATTGTTAGCAAACACAGTCAAATTGTCTAAACGTCTATTTAATATAAAACATCTAATAAATAATATTGAAATAGTTTTCAAAAGAATATAATTTAAAAAAATTCAATTTAATGACTTTAGATGTATAAAAACAAGATTTTAATAATATCTATCAAACTATTAATCTATTATCCCATTTTCTACCACTTATCCGGAAACGGGTCGCTGGGGCACCAGTCTAAGCAGGGACGCCCAGACATCCCACTTCCCAAACAGGGAAGCCTGTAGTTGTAGCACACCATCCGGTCTGCCAGTCCAGTGGTACAGTTCCCAACCGCTGCACAATGCTGCAGAGACGTGTCAGCCAAGACAGCTCCTCAACATCCAAAGACCAACATCCAACATCCAACTTTACCTGCCTATACCTGGCAGCTTGACAGCATCCTGTACTTTAAAACACCACCACTGGGGTTGCTACCTCGACAGGCGCCAGAGACCTTATGGCCACAGCTCCTGCCACATCAACACGGGAGGCTAAAAACCTGATCCACTGGTCACTTAATGTTTCCAGATCTTTCTCAGGATCTGGTCAAAGCTCTTACGGAGGTGGGAGTTGCTCTTTTACTTCCTCCCGTGCCATCGGATACAACTAACCAAGACATATGGCCAAAAGTCAGATGAAACAACCACAGTCGATCATTTACCTCCGGTTTTGGATGTCCTGGTGCCACGTGCACGGGTGGACATCCTTATGATTGAACATGAAGTCACACTTTGGTTCAGATTAGATCCTCCAGGCATCGCTGTTGCTGTCTACATGAGCATTGAAGTCTCCCAAAACAGTAATCCTCAGTTGGAGCACTTTCCAGCATGCATCCAAAAGACCGTAGGAGGTCTGGGTACTTTCCACTGCCATTCAGCCCATTAGCAAAAACAATAGTAAGAGTCTTATCCCCAACCAAAAGGGAAGCAACCCTCTTATTCACTGGGCTGAATTCCAACACATGACAACTCTAAGCATAAGCTATAAGCATGCCCACCAGCCTCTCTCAAGTTGAGTTACAGACCCTAAACTGTGCATGGAGGTGAGCCCAACTGTATCTAGTCGGTACCTCTCAACCTTCGCAAAAGATTGAGCTCTTTCTATCCCAGCCAGGTAACGTTCCATGTCCATTCCATGTCCAGATTCTCTGTCCTGGGTCCCGCTTTCAGCTGCACCCGATTCCCAATGCACCGGCCCCTTACCGTCCCCCCCTGCAAGTCGGCCCCATGTCGCTCCTTTGGGCTGAGCCCGACCGGGACCCATGGGGTAAGACTCAGCCACCATGTGCGCCAGAGTGGGGCCCCGGTTGTGCCAAAAAGATGTCAGTTGTTGTTTTACTCTTTGTTAAGGGGCAGTTGTAATAATAATAATATGTTATATTAAAATATGGCAGCACAGTTGCCTGACAGCAAAAAGGTTCTTGGTTTGATTCCTGGGCAGGGGTCTTTACATGTATTGCGTGTGCTTACATGGGTTTACACTGATTTCCTCCCACAGTCTAAAAAGACATATTGGTCATTCTAAAATGCCCATAGAAGTGAGTGAGTGAATGTGTGTGTGTGTGTGTGTGTGGTCCTGTAATAGACTGGTGACCTGTCCAGCATATAGCCCTCCTGCCTTTTACCCTTCAGAGTACTGGGATAGGCTCCAGCAGACCCGGTTTGATTACGGTAATAACAGTTATACAGAATAAATTGACTAATAAAAAAAATGTATTATTATTATTATTATTAATAATAATATTAAATCATGCTAAAATTAAAATATATCCAATATAAAAATAGCTTGAGGATCCTAAGGGTTAAATTCGTTTAGGTCAGAAGGAGATAGAATTATGAAAATTAGGTTAAAAAAAAAGCATAGCCTGTAGTCATATATAAATTACTTAAATTCACAAAAAGTAACAGTTAAGCTATTGTTTGATATTGTTTATTGTGAGTTTTGCAGTATGTGCAGAAGCTCAAAAGAAAGTAGGGTCAGAAGAGCTGAAGTTGTGATAATAAATTGTTTAACTTGATGTTTGTCTAAACATTACGTAAATTTTATTATGTTATAATTATTATTAGCATTATTATTAATAATAATTGTAGTACCAGTTATAATAACTATATAACTAATAATAGTTTTTTGCCTAAATTTTTAATATCAGGGACAACGGCTCTGTATCTGTTTTTGGGATTGCACCCTGACCTCATCGGTAACTATCCTAGCAAAGAGACATTTGAAGAGATTCAGTTCTTTAATGGGCACAACTACCACAGAGGAATAGACTGGTAAGACACACCCTAAACTTGCTCTTCTACCTGCCTTTAGCATCCAAGACTATTTGTTTTCGATCAATTTGATCTTCAGCACTATGGGAAAAATATGTCAGCAATATGTCAATTTATTCTTAATGCTTGCTGGTGGAATCACTGTCTGCTAATTAATAGCATTAGTTGCTTATGTTTTTAAGACTCAGATTTTTCTATTATAGGTATATGGAGTTTTTTCCACTCCCCTCCAATACCAGCTCAGATTTCTACTTTGAGAAGTGTGCTAACTACTTTGACTCTCAATTAGCAGCAGCCAGAGCAGCTGCTTTATTACCTAAAGCTAAAATCATCACTGTCCTTATCAATCCTGCAGAAAGAGCCTACGCTTGGTACCAGGTACTGTCCATTTTATGCCAACTGGTTTTTATCTCCAGGGTTTACCACAAAAAGAGTGGCAGGTGGGGTTGAATCAGAGATTAGAAAGGGCAAACATTAACCCTAGTTTTTGGAAGTCACATCGTCACTGAATTCTGAACGATAAGCATAAGATTATAAACCACTTGAAATCTAGAATTCTAAATCTACTTTGGGGACAAGGACAAATGGCTAAGGTCACAATGAATTTGCCTTTGTGCACTGGGATAGCAGACCACTGTGACCCCAAGTTAGGAAATAAGCAGGCATAGAAGATGAATGAATTAATGAATGGTAAAAATAATATTTAATTGTGGTGCCTCTTCTATTTTTTAGCAGTCATGTTTTTTTCTTTTTTCTTATTTCCACTTTTTTAGGAAAAGAAATGACAAAGTGGTTCATCAGTAGGAGATTAATTAATCTTTATTCTAACAAATGATGTAGTTTCGCATAGTCAGACCTCCAGACTAGCAATTAAATATTAAAACTGCATAGTAGCTTTTATTGCCCAAGTGGCATAAAAATGTAATGTAAAATATCTTTTATTTAAGAAAGTCTATACTGTATACATAATAGAAAAAAAACAAATTTGGGATTATTAACTTATTAAGGTCACGAATAACTGAAATTGGTGTCAAGAAAAAGCTTAAAAATATAAAGGACTCAGCTCTATTCTTTGAGTAATATTTTTCACTACAATCTGAAGCTTCAAAGTGAAATATCTCTCCGTTCAGCTAAAACAGTATTAGTGAAATTAGACACTAATGTCAGGTAAGGATGTCTTGAGTCCAGTTAGCATTCTAAGGTTAAGATCAATCTTCTGGAGGATTTTCTAGGAATTTTGATACTTTGTAGAGCATTGTGATTTTATACATTTTAGCAGAGCAGAAGAAGAAATCCTTGTATATTCCTTTCTACAGCATCAGAGGGCACATGGTGATCCAGTGGCAATTAAATACTCTTTTCACGATGTCATTACTGCATCTCTGGATGCTCCTGCAAAGCTGCGTGTCCTACAGAGCCGGTGCCTGGTCCCAGGGTTGTATGCTATTCACCTCGAGCGCTGGCTTACACACTACCATCCCAGTCAGGTGTGTTTCAGGTTTTTCTCAAGTTTCTCTGTCCAGAACCTTTTTAACATATTTAGGTTTTTTGGTTTAAATTTCTACCTAAGAATATGTTTGTTCCCATTATATTATGTAGATTATGGTTGTGGATGGTCAGATGATGAAAATGGAGCCAGCATTAGTCATGGAAAAAGTTCAGAAGTTTCTGGGACTAATAAATACATTAAACTACCACAAGATCCTGGCGTAAGTTTTAAACACACATTGGTCTATCTATGAGACAATAATTAATTTTTAACTTTTTCTTATTATGAAAAACCTAGTGTTTTCATTTCATCTTCTTTACCGCTTATTCCCGAATCCGGGTTCACGGGGGTCTGCTGGAGCCTATACCAGCGCACATAGGGCGGAAGGCAGGGGTACACCCTGGACAGGTCGCCAATCCAT
>JAOTQW010000008.1:2539676-2551320 GCA_026260075.1 Sisor rabdophorus
GCTCCAGCAGACCCCCGTGACCCCGGATTCGGGAATAAGCGGGTATAGAAGATGATGAGATGATTAGCAGTCTTAAGTAGTTAAATGCAAGTGCCAACCAAAGGAAATGACAAGTGTAACTTTAAGGTTTTTAAGTTTGAATTGCAGTGCTGCATGTTGTGCCTAAGGAAAATAAAGCAAAACATGTCTATATTAATAATTAACCTGCACTTGGAGAGCAAGGAATTGCATTATGAGAACATGTGCTTTATCGTGTGTGGTATTCTTTATTAAATGAAAACTTCCCACTCTGCCTATAGTTTTATGGTGTACCATTGTGTTAATCTCTGATATTTAGTTCGGTTTAGCTTTTTTTCCCCTCACGTTTGATCAGATGTTCTGCAGGTTGACTGTATCCATTGCTTGTAGATGGCTTGCGTTTAGCAGTGTTCGCTCTCAGTCAGTTGGTGCTGCTCACGCGTATCTTCATTGTGATTTGCTTTAAACATGTTTGTTGCTCAAATTTTTTACCAAAACACTGCACTTAGTAGCAGTGTTTGTGTGGTAAGGTTTATCAGAAGGACCTTGCTTGTTATGGCTACAAAACCTGCAGTGTTTCTTTTAACGAAGATGAGATCTCTTTTGAATCGTGTTCACTTTCTTCTCAAACATTTTTTTAATCCCGAGTGGATTACAAAAATTAGGAAGGGATTTGATGTATAAAAACATTTCTACGCTACAGGATTTATTGTATATTGGGTGCCATTAAAGCAGTAGAGCTAAATTCTTGAGGTTATAAAAATTGTGAAACAAATCTAAAGATTGTAAAAATTGTAAAATGAAGTGCTTAAGAGAAAACAATAGTGCAATAGCTAATTTAATTTAAAAATAGAATCCTAACAATTACTTTAGATACAGAAATTAAATTTCATTAATTAATACAGTATTTAATGAAGACAGGAGATTTGAATGTGCTTGTGATTTTACAAGTCAAGTCATTTTGTTTTTTAGTGTTTGCTTTGTGGTAGCACAGATGTCACGATTCAGACTTGCATTCTGAAATCAGCTACATTTGTGATTGTTTATCAACATATAAATGTTTATCTGCTTTTTTAGATCCATCACCTAGTAACCACATAATTTTGGTATGGGGTTTTCTGATTTTTGTTAGATGTTCAGTTTTTACAGTTGTGTAAATGTATGTTTGCCTGTTGGAGGTCTAAAAGATGCTGTACTTAGTATTTACTGTTTTGGAAAATGATTAGCATTATTCAATTACAAGAATCTAAGCTCTTTTTTGGACAAAGTTTATCTTGGTGGTTGTGCAAGGTAAAAAATTTGTGTGTGTGTGTCACTCAGTAATGGGACCAGTATGATTTCGCTAATCATCCCTCCGAAAGATCAAATCTCCAGAGTGGCCAAGATGCTGGCAGATGAGTTTGGCACGGCTTCCAACATCAAAAGCAGAGTTAACAGACTGTCGGTGCTTGGAGCAATCACCTCTGTACAGCAGAGACTCAAACTGTATAACAAAGGTATGTGTATATTTTAGCCTAGGCTTACGCTATGTTTTTTTTTTTTATTTTTTGGGGGAAAAAACACTGTCTCTATTTGATGTAGATATCTTTAAGCACAAAAACTGAGGGGCTCAAATGCCTTTCAAGCATGACAATGTCCCTGTGCCCAAAGCTTGTGCTCTATGATGAGACATGTAACGTGTCCTACAAAAAGACATGACCTGAACACATTAGAGGTGAATGGTATTATTAATTTTATCAACCAGTGAACCTCAAAACTACTTGCCCTACCACAGGATCTTATACTTTCTTTAAAGCACCACAAATCAATGATGTATTTCCAGAGGAGTCTGTTTTAAATTGGATGTTGAAAGTATTTTGACATCATTTTGCAGACACTTATGCAGAACAACTTACAAAAGTTCTTTTGAGTACTAGTACGTGAGATTACAAAACAACTCACAAAACTGTTAAAGAACATAAGATAAAGCTACTTTTCTTAGAGCTTAAAAAGATTAATCGTTTTTTTGCATTTTGTGTATTATGTGCTTTCCAAGTTAGACCAACTTTTACACCAGCCAGGGTTTTCATTGTGGAGGGAATGTCATAATTGTATTTTTTTTTAAACAGTGCCCCCAAATGGCCTCGTTGTTTACTGTGGCACTATTGTGACTGAAGAAGGCAAAGAAAAGAAAGTCAACATTGACTTTGAGCCATTCAAACCTATCAATACCTCTCTTTATCTTTGTGACAACAAATTTCACACTGAGGTAAGTAATGCTCTCCTCTGAGTTTCTGCTTATTAGTAATAGCTTCATCTGGGAGAGAGGGTAAAAAAATCACAAACTAATTGTACATTTGTATGTGGTTAAAAATTTGGATACAAGTTTATTTAAATAATGTTTTTGATTTATGTAAGATAAATATAACTGTTTGCACATATAAGAACATGGGCAAATTATGGTAAACTTTTTCCTTGTGCTAGAAAAGTTTTCTAATTTGCTGTGGCAAATTGTATGAAGTTGATTTTTGATGTAGTATCTTAATGTTGTCTAATCGACCAGTCGAAACAGCCACATGAAGAAAAAGTATAATGACTTAAATGACTAAATGTTCGCTTTTACAGAAGAGGATAAACGCTTAGCTAACTTTTGCTTATGCTGTTATTGCGATTGTTATTAAACACTTGTCCAGCTCCTGTGCTTTGTGTACTTTTGTCAGTTAGAAATCAACCCAGCCAATTGTCATTGTTTGATTAAGTGAAAATTTGTATTTCAGTTACACGCTAATTTCACTATTTCTTTTTCTGTCTCTTTCTAGGCGTTGACAGCGCTATTGTCTGATGACAGCAAGTTTGGCTTTATTGTGATCGATGGTAGTGGCGCACTATTCGGGACCTTACAGGGCAACACCAGAGAAGTGCTGCACAAATTCACAGTGGACCTACCCAAAAAACACGGTACAGAACACACTTGTACCCACACCTAGTATGTCAATTAGCTTGAAAGCGATGTCCTCTTACCACAGTGTCGCTTTTATCTGCCCTGTTTCAGAACCTGCGTGCTTATTATAAGTAATAACTTTGGTTGTAAGAGGATAAAGTGGATTTTCTTGTGTGTGCGTGTGTGTGTCAGGTCGTGGAGGACAGTCTGCCCTGCGTTTTGCACGATTGAGAATGGAGAAGAGACATAACTATGTGCGTAAGGTGGCAGAGACGGCGGTGCAGCTCTTCGTGTCCAACGATAAAGTCAACGTAGCTGGTTTGGTGCTGGCTGGTTCAGCTGACTTCAAGACCGAACTTAGCCAGTCTGACATGTTTGACCCGGTAGGAGTCTGATCAGGTTTTAGTTATGCCCAGACTGTAATTTAACTCCTAGTTTTGGGTCTGTGCTGTCAACCTAATCAGAAAATAACCCTAATTTAGCTGGGGGATTAGGTGTTTTCCACACTAGTGGTGTGAGACAAATCCTGTACAATCTAAACAATGATTTTAAAATCCAGAATATATTTTTAGTTGTGTACACCATGTCTCCATAAGATGTGCAGCCTCTGGATTGTGAGCATTACTAAGGCTAACTATAATAGACTAAAGATGGCTTAAATACCTAGTCCATAAACATTTTTTCTTATGTTCTGGTGTCGGCCAGGTGCAGTGAAATTAGTTCAGTACTATATTGTAGTATTATGCCCTTTTTTAGTTGTTGCACATTGGTGCAAAAAAAAGTTTTATAAACAGCCATTTAGTTCAATTCTACATGTTTTTTTGCCCAAAACTATAAAAACAATTATACATGTTATACTATTTCCCCCTTTCTAACTTGGCAGCAGTTCTTGGCATATTGTGCTGCTGTAATAAATCAAGGATGATAACAATCATATCAGTATTTAGTCTGGGTTAGCGTAAAGGAGCTCTGTACATTACACTGTAGATTTCACTTATCAGGTTTTGAACGAGGAAGTTGCAGCTTTAATATAATTTATCTGCTCATAAGAGCAGTAAAAGTCATCCCATTCGAAAAGGCTTCTGCAATCCAGTGTTTTGTGCTTTTCTGTTGGATCATTCCAGCTGACTCTTATTTTTTTAAAGCATCTTACTGGATTTTTTTTTTTTTTTTTGGACTATCAAGTGTATATGTAAATATGTTCACTCTTGACGTGTGATTCTACTTAATTTTTTTTAATGCATTTAATCTGTTGATTTCCAAGGACAATTAGTACCTACCGGATTTGTTTTAATATATGTTGGCCGTTGGTAGTTCAATTGTAAAATAAATGTCTTAAACTGACCGACCAAGTTGTGAACCCATCACTATGACTAGTTTCTGTATTTTTATTTGCTGTCAAAAAAGCAAGTATGAACAGTTGGCAGACCAGAACCAAATGTGCAGATGTTTTCTTTACAGCCAATACTTTTGTTTTTCCCCTGATTTTTTTTAAAACCTTTTGGTACTTGAGACTCTTTTAATGCAGATCATCCATGACTTTTGAAAGCCAAAAACACTAACATGCCAAAGCATAACTGCAGTATAGGAGCTGCCCCTCTTCCTATTAAGTTCTAATCCTTACCTTCTGTACTAAACTTTACAAAAACCCCAAATACTTAAGCTTTTACCCCATTTGGTCTGCATGCTCTTTTTATTCCATACAGTAAAAATTATTCTTCACTCATAAGTTTCTAGCAACATTCAAAATCATGGTAATGACCAATTCTATTGCTAATAGTAATAATTGTAGTTAAGATGGAGTTGATCAGAACAGTAACAGCCAGTGTATTAGCATGAATGTTAAACCTTTGCAAGCCAAGCAGGTTATACATATAAAAATATAATAACTTTTCCCTTAGAAAAATGATAAAGCTTTCTGTGGGTAGTTAGTAAGCATTTAGCTTTAAGAAACCAATAAACCACCCTAAAACAATTGGACAAATGTTTAAGCTATAGAAGTTTAATTGTTTTAAAAGATTTAATTGTTTAAATGTGTGCAAAACAACACAAGAATAAGCAGGAAAAACAGTAAATCTAAAAGATTTTTTCCCCACTAACCTCAGTCAGTATTTTATTCCAAACAACTAGATGAATAACCAAACAATCTGTATGTGTTAGGTTATTATTTTGAATAGGGGTGTAATGAAACTGTTAGCACCAAACCGGTTTGGTGCACATATGTACCCAATGCAATACTTGTTTTACTTTCGTCTGTATGAAATCAGAGTTTGAAGTGTTTCTACATTGTAATCCCTAAATCTGTGAACAGGCTGTAGCTTGAAGTCAGGGAAAAAAAGCTCTGATGTATTGCTTATCATATTGTTGCTGTAGCTTAGCTTGCTACATTCAGTAACTAACTTCAGTAACTGCTTAGCTTACTAAGTGTATCCTGCCCAATTCTGTCAATCAACACCTTAATCACTGAGCTATCACGTGTAACAAGAATGATCTGTATGTGTTTGTTGTTATGGAAATTGACCTGGTTTTTGCCTTTCGGTTTAACCTTGAGCATTTGCCCTCTATGGTGATGCGATTGAGACTGATTCATGTGCCCTTGTTTGATTGCAGAGGTTACAGGCGAAAGTGCTGAAGCTGGTGGACATCTCGTACGGAGGAGAGAATGGTTTCAACCAGGCCATCGAGCTTTCAGCTGAGGTCCTCTCTAATGTCAAATTCATCCAGGAGAAGAAACTAATAGGTATACACTAGTGATTTTAGTTAAATAAGCGGGTATGGAAAGTGAATAAATCTAGTTAAGGACTTGCCTCTGTCTCTACCTCAGGTCGCTATTTTGATGAGATTAGCCAGGACACGGGAAAATATTGTTTCGGTGTTGAAGACACATTGAAGGCCCTGGAGATGGGAGCAGTGGAAATCCTCATAGTTTATGAGAACCTGGACACTATGAGATACATTCTACGATTACATGGAGCCGAGGTCAATGGAGCAGAAAATGGTACGCATCAACTAAATAATTACCCTGCCCACACAGGTATACACAATCGGTTTTATACAGGCCTATACTCTGTCAGGTGTATAAGTATACACAAGCTTGGTTACACACAGGTTGATGTGTTTACAGTGAGCAGAAAGAAGTCAAGGGCAGTAGGTCAAACCTGTTTAGAGCAGTATCTACCAGCTGTCTGTGTGAACTGTTTGTCTTGCATTTCTAACCCCAGTTTTGTAACTTTTAATCTTGGACAGAATAAGTTGTTAGTATCTGGCCAGTTTTTGCCTTTTTTTCCACATTGTCCATTCAAGCAATAGCTTTATGAAAGCAAAGGACAGCAAAGAAAGGGCAAAACTCCTTCCCTCACCCTCAGTTATGCTGTTTTTACATATTGATAACCGGTGGAAAAATTCTTGATCATGGAATGAAATTTAAGGAACATTTAACTTTCTTGGTTGAGTGAATGTTTGACCTTTTCCCCAAAACTTTAAAACTGATTTAAATCGTTCCCTTTTTTTCTTGTTTTTAGATGAAAAGACTATTTATTTGACACCTGAGCAAGAGAAGGACAAGTCCCACTTCACAGACAAGGAGGTGTGTTGTACATATGCACTTTTGTGTCAAAGGTTGTGTGAACACATTTTGTGGCCATTATTGTTGTACAGTGCCTAAAGTATATATCCAAAAAATTAATACATTTTACATGAAGCATGTCTTTGCTATGGTCAGACGGGGCAGGAGCACGAGCTGATCGAGTGTATGCCACTGCTGGAATGGTTTGCTAACAACTACAAAAAGTTTGGTGCCACGCTGGAAATTGTTACAGACAAAAGTCAAGAGGGTTCACAGTTCGTGAAGGGATTTGGAGGAATTGGAGGTAATTACGAGCCGGCATGTTAAGGGTGTTTTTATGAGGAATTAGTAATTTAGTAGCTTTACGATTCTGCAAAATGTGTATAGGATGTGGCTACACTAAGTTCTTGTGCATCTACATATCCCAGAAAGTGAAGTGAGAAACCAATGACCTCTGCATGTAATAATATAATGATTTAAGAATGTTTCTTGATTGATGTGACTTTTACAATATTCATTTATCTTCTATACCTGCTTATTACCTAATTCTGTAAGTAACTGTAGTCTGCCAGAGCTCAGCATCATAGGGCAAGGGGCAGAGATGCACTGTTGACAGGTTCAGTCCATCGCAGGGCCACACATAGAAAAACAACCACACACACACACACACTCCTATTGGCACTCTAGATTCTCCGATCAACCTAACTGGGAGGTTACTAGGAGGAACTGCAAGCAAACCCATGCAAGTGCAGGGAGATCATCCAAACCACTTGCCCGGAAATCTAACCAGGAACCAACTTGCTGTGAGACTAACTGTTAACCACAGCGCCGCCCCTTTTACGATATTCTACTTAACTTTTTTTTCCAACTTTAGGCTGAAAGCGTATTTTGTCTGAAGGTTCACCAAAAATGTGTAAAATTTCGATATACCGGTATTTGAAGGGTGCAATCCATTAGTTGTACATTTCGCATTTAATACATTAGCATTTAATACACTCCACCCTCCACTGTAATTGTGACCCAATATGTTTCACATGTTTGGGCATTGATCCACTCTATACTTTTTAATCTTTAGTTTGTCTTTTGAGTTAATACAGTAATACACTTCTGCCTGAAATCATCAAAGACCGTCAAGCCAGCTTTGCCCAGACAAATTATCTTTGTTCTTTTTAAATTTTACAGGGGAAACAAGAGTGTAACACGAATCAATAATTCCTTTTTTTTTTTTAGGATTTTAGAAAAGCTATCACATTGGAGCTATACTAAACAGTGTAGTTGCACCTAATTATTAATCCTGAATAATTGAAAGTAACAATTCTCACTGATTCACTTTTACTCATTGAGCCTGTTCTCTCTCTCGAACACACACAGGTATCTTGCGGTACAGAGTGGATTTTCAGGGGATGGAATACCAAGGAGAAGATGATGAGTTTTTTGATTTGGATGACTACTAGGTAGTCTGAGACTGAAACTGAGAGAGAAATTAAAATATGGAGAGGAAAAAAATCCAGAAAGAAATCTTTCTTTTTGCAGCGATTGTGTGGACTTAAATTAACCATAAACGCACACAAAACACACACAGGCAGTTTCAGAAGCAGAAGAGGATTTACCTGTCTGTCAATCAAAAATGAAGGACTGCACCCTTCACGAATAACAAATCTGCTCCTGCCTTAGAGCGCTCTGATTGGATAAGACTTTGCTTCTTTTTTCTGTTCTTTCCCTTATGAATTCAAGAAAGCGACGGCATGTGTTTCCATGATGTTACTCTGCCCAGCCCAACAAAGAATCTTCGCTGGATTCACTCCCATCATAGAAGTATATAGATCCCTCTTTTTTTATTTTTTTGCCCTGTGAACCCATCGTTACCTCTGTGGGTCCTTATCGCATTTCCTTTTTTTATTTACTGGCAATTGCTGCTGCTGTGTTTTATGACAGTGTGGGATTTTTTACCTGGATTTCTGTAGCAAGGGGGTGGGGGCCAAAAGTATTAAAATTGAACTGTTGAAAATCTAATATCCATTCATGTTATTTGGCTTGTTTTTTCCCCCCTGGTGATAAAAGAACGATAACCTTGGTTATCAACATGTATGTCAATATATTTAAGTCTTTCCCATTGCTTTTTTTTCCCCCTTCCCCCTTAGTCAAGATGGAGAGTCTTTTGTTCTCGTGTCAGGCTAAAAGGCAGCTTAAAATATTTTTCCCTGAGATCATTCGCCATGATATAGAGCCTGAAAAAGGGTTTCAATAAATTCCGGGTTTGCTGCTTCTTTTTTTTTTTTTTTTTTGGACCATGCTGTGTATTACCCAGGAGCTGTGTTTAGCCAAAGCTAATAATGCCAATGACCAACACAACATGCAGGAGATAAAGTTAATGACATTCAGTAGGGTTTTGTTAGTACATGTAATTGATTATAAGCAAATTATTTCTGAAGGAAAAAAAATGTAATAAATATCTAAATTGTTACACACATTCCGGACTCTCCACTTATAAGCATGTCATTCATAATAGTTTGCTAAAGTGTCATGACTGCACCATTTCACTTGCACTAATTCACTGTTGTATTTCTAAAACCAGTTGCATTAAGGACTGTTTTTCTCTCCTCTGCCCATTATTTCATGCTATTTAGCAACTCCTGTCTGCCCTGAAGCTGTTCATGAATGAAAAATGAAGCCCACTATGTTTCCATCTAACCTGTTATTTAAAACTGACCCTTGTTTCCAGTATGTAAATGCTGTCAACTAGAGCTGGGAAAAACTGTCATGATTTCTGTCTTTATAAAAAAAAAGTTTCCTAAAACAGTTTGAGTTGTTGTACAGAATCCAATTTTTCTCACCCGTAATTTTATGTATTTATTTATTTATTATTTTTTAAAAAGCGCAATTAACATGGTATCCTACACATCTGGCTGGTTATAAAGGAAGCGTTTGTCTGCTTATTATGGTGAAGTATATTAAATGGCTGCTGAAATGAAATTTTATTAATTAGACTAGCTGCAGAGCAATTTTAAACCCCCCCCCCCACACACACACACACAAACACACACAGTTTCTATATTTTATATATATTTATACATTTGATGTTTCATAGAGCATTTGTGTTAGGGTCTTGAACTGGTATTTTATAGTGACTGTGGGTGTGTAAATTCTTTTACAGCCCACCATAATGGACTAAAAGAGGTAACAACTGCATCTACTGCAAGCTGAGTTCAACTAGTGAAGCAGTTGGTGTTCTGGTTGATTCATATACCTGCCCTCTCCATGGCAGTCTAGATATCCTAGTATAAACGAATGTTTGTTGATTTGTCATCGCCACTAAGGTGTATTCTGCATTACACATCAGGTGCTCCTGAATTAAAAATAAAACCCTTACTGTAAAAGTGATGCAAGAACCTATTGCTGGGTTCTGTGCAAGTGCTTTTAAGCTACGAGATACTTTTCTCTGTAAAAACTAGGGCCCTGTCCCAATATCCAAACGCCACTGCTTTTTTTTAATTTAAGATCAAGCTTGCTGACGTGCAGAATTGGGAAATTATAGGCATATCAAACATGCAGTTGTCATCCATGTGACACCCCTTAGGCAAAAAAATTGCTGATGTTGGTAAATATGCTGCTAACAAATACATGAATAAACTTTTAATTACATTTAATTTTCCCACCCTTGTTTATTTTGATGCTTTCTTTACACAAGAACAGGAGGAGCATTGCAATATGAGCCCCAGCAAGCCACAAAAGTGCATGTATCTGGTCAAAAACGGACTCCATTCGGGTGGTATGAGAGACGTCCACAAATTCGCACCTTGTGTTCTTCACAGATTAAAGGTTCTCACTGAGCAAATTTGACAGACATGAATCGGGTCTGGAGACACAGTGGAGAATGTTCTGCCAGCAACATTCTCCAGTTTGGCAGTGGGTCAGTAATTGAGGTAGCCTGACTTCACTTAGGTACGGAGATGAGATCCTCAGAGACCTTGCAAGACCATATACCTGTGCGGTTCCCCCTGGGTTAGCAAGACGATGCTAGACCTCATGTGGCTGGAGTCATAGCATTGATGCTATGAACTGGCCTGTCCGTTTCCCAGACATGAATCTAATTAAGCACATCTGTCTCGCGCCACGTTGAAACAGCCTGTAGTGTGTTTTCCACCTAAATTTTGTGTGATGCCAAATTCAAACCTCCAGCGGTTAATACATTTGATTTTCATTGATTTTTTGTGATATTTTGTTGTCAGCGCATTCAACTATGTAATTCAGATGTTATTCAGATCTGAGGTGTGTTAGTTTGGTGTTACCTTAATTTTTTAGAGCAGTGTATATACACTCAATGACAATGAGGAACACCAGCTCATTTGTTCAGGTATTTGATTGCAGTCGATTTGTTTTATCTTTCTAAACTCTAGATCTTGTTAGCTGTAAAAAAAAAATCGGCAGCTGAGAAGTTCCTAAAATGCACTGATCAGCTCATCTTGCACTGATAATCTTATTCTCATTCGGAGCTGACGATTTAGAAGGAAAAACCCCAGCAACACGCTACGCCAATCAGAGAGCAGCAAGTCGTTTCTAAACCACGCCCCTTTCACTTCAATTACGCAACAGGACGTTTTATTCACAGAGTGACGGCAGCGCGTTCGGTACGGAAGGAAGCAAGAATCCAAAATCAACGCTGATTATATGAAGGAATAAAGTTGCGTTAAATAAAAGAAATTCAACAACTAGTAGGCTTTTTATGTTAAGTATAAACAAATTGATTGTTCAGGAAAATAATTAAAAACAATTTATCTAAATAGGGCCGTGTGTGGAATTACAGGTGATGTACAAATGACGGGTAAATTTTTAATAGAAAGATGAATTGGATGAAGTTGTAAATAAAATATTACCGTTATTAGATCAGGTAAAATTTTTCCACTATGCCAGTTTTGACTATAAATGAACTAGGTAGAACTCTTAACCAATTTGTCTCACTTGCATTGATTTATAAGGTTATGAATGAAATGAATTAATAAGCAGCAACAATTATGAATTAATTATTATGAACCATTATTAGCGGCAGCACTAGATCTCAGTGGTCTTTCCGTGCTTGCGTGGGTTTCCCCCACAGTCCAAAAACATGTGCATTAGGTTGATTAGTGATTCTAAATTGCCCA
>JAOTQW010000008.1:2645007-2655543 GCA_026260075.1 Sisor rabdophorus
GAATAGAGTCTTTATTGGGTTGTAGAGACGTCCCGGCTTATCCTCGCAATGTTCCGCACAGGTGCCATCAGAGAAGGCCCAAAAGATCCAGCGTGGTCGTAGCACAGGGCATCCCAGGATTGGCATGTATACCTTGATAGGCTCCAGCAGACTCCAGTGTCCCTGAGTTAAGGAATGTTGGATGATGAATGAATGGCGACATATAGCTGACTTTCACTTCAGGTATCCTGAAATCCCATCTTATGGACCTTTCATAATCCGACCACAATTTCACAAAAGTGCTATAAAGGAGCTTTAAGGATATGTGTTATTCAGTACCAAATGATACTGCCTCATTACAGAAAAACTTAAATTAAAAAAAACTTAAATTAATTAGTGCTGGCTGGTACATGTTATTAAAGATTGGTGATTTACAGCCACAAAATACATTGTGTGTAATCTTTTAAAGGTAGGGAAAATGCTAAACTGTATATAAATAAGCGGGTATAGAAGATGAATGAATGAATGAAGTTATTTGTTATCCAACACGCAATCCTTTTTTGCCCACGTTTTTTCACAGACTTTTTTTCAAACCACTAGATGGCGCTCCAAGACTACGAAAAGCCGAAACGTTAACCTTAATATTCGCACTTTTTAGTGCATTACTTTTATACAGATTATATTTAGAAAATTAATATTTTTGAGTTAAATAGGTTAATGATCCATTTATTATAATAATGTACCATTAGTATAGGATTAGTTATACCCATAGCCATATCAAGATTTCATCTTTATAGCCTATACTTGTATCTGTAGTATAATTATAACTTAAAATTATGTACATACATGAGATTGTTAAAAGCTAACTAAAGAAACACTATTTGAGCTTGCACACAAGTGAATAAGATTAACTGTATTTTAGTTATACCAACAACCAACAATTTTATTTGTGTTTAACTGTAAGTTTAACTGGTATATATTTGTATCTTTTATGCTTTTTAATGTTTACTTATTTAATGCAGAAATTAACAAAACACTTGGCCTGTATAATGCTTTATAATTAACTTCTTAAGTAGGATAATAAAAAGTGGACCTAGACCTACTTCATCCAGTAAAGCAGTTGAGGGTGTTTCTCATAAGAGCAGCAGTGGCAGCATTTTACCCACAATAACTTGAACCATATTTCATAATCGTGTCTGAACAGCCACATAATAATGCAACAGCAAAAAAAAACAACAACCCACACCTGATCCAATGTATTCATGAAATCTGATAAACTGCTATGTTTAATAAAAAGTGAGTATGTTTAAAATAGTGAGTGACTATTTTGTATAATAGTCTTTGTACTTCCTTTCTTTTCAACACATTAATGTATTCATTATGTAGAACATGGGATTTATATAAATTGGTTTTATGGCTCTGAAAGGTTTTTTTTTCTGTTGTGTATTGTTGACAAATAGTCTTGCTGTATAGTAATAGGACAAATCAAATTTAAATCAAAATTCAAATTGTATTTGTCACATAAATAATTACACACAGTACAACATACATATCAAAACTAATAAAATGAAATAAAATATAATATAAAAAAGAATATACAAAACATTCATTCATCTTCTATATAACAATTATTCCCTAACAAGGTCACAGGGGTCTGCTGGAGTCTATCCCAGCGCACAAAGGGCAAAAGTCAGAGGTACACCCTGGACAGGTCGCCAGTCCATTGCAGAGCCAGACATAGACGAACAACCACATGCACTCACAATCACTCTTGTGGGCAATATAGAGTCACCAGTCCCACCAACCTAATGTTTTACTGTGGGAAAAGCAACAGCACTAATAAAATGAAATAAAATATAATATAAAAAAGAATATACAAAACATTCATTCATCTTCTATACAACACTTATTCCCTAACAAGGTCACAGGGGTCTGCTGTAGTCTATCCCAGCGCACAAAGGGCAAAAGTCACTATGCCACTGCGCCACCATATAATAAAAAATATTAATAATAAAATATGATAATTAATATAATAATTAACTATGTCGGGAGTCTTTTTTGGGGGTTTTAAGGTGGTCTCCTAGTTAAGATCCTAAATGACCTCTGCAACAAAGCTCCTCCTCATTAAAGGGCTTACCTGACCACAAGAGAGAAAAGAGTCCGTTGTTGGGATGACTAAGGTCCTTCCCAATTTTCCGGTCCAGTAACACGGGCTGTTCAATGCTGATAGTATGGGCAGCTTATCACACCACCATCTGTAATGCTCCCCTGTTCTGTTAGGTCCTATCACCAAACCAGTTAACGATGCTTTTTATCTGGATGCTTTCAGTGGTGCAGGTGTAAAATGTCATTTAAATGTCTACGGTATTTAAAGTTGTTTAAATGTCTACAATGTAAAAAAACTGGTGGGCCTTTTTTACCTTGTTGTTTATGTGACAGGACCATGATAGATTGTGGATAATTTTACCTAGGTATTAGAACTTGTCCACAATCCTCAGTGGAGTCAAGTTGATCATAAGCAGCTGATAGTTCCTATCCTTCTTTGTGTAAAAGTCCAATATTAATTCCTTTGTTTTGCTGATGTTCAAACGGAGGTTATTGGCCCGAAGTAAAAAAATTCTGCTATTTAGGTGACTAAAGGTTCTATGGAGGAGGTATGGTATAGTATAGTTAATATTAATAGTAATATGTCTGGCTGTATGTAGACACAATAATTTTTTTTACCTTATTATTAAATATTTAATAATTACATTTTTAAGAATTTAAAATGTACTATTTTTTGCGTCTGAATGTAGTTTTTTGTGTTGGACTGAACATTGGCATCCATGCCCTAAATTCCTGTTGCATCTAATTAGATCTTTTTTAATTGCAAGATAATCATTTATATAAAATATTTCATATCTTTTTTTACATCAAACTTGATTTTCCAACGTCCACACATAAATCCTGACACTGTTAAGCGTCACAAAATCCAATAGAGGGCGCTCAAAGACCATATTGAAACATATATATCAGCGTTGCGCACAGAATAAACGGCATAATATAGCCTAAACACCCGTGTCTAATGTATTAGTGAGGTTTAAACTACTGTAAAATGTCACTTTTTAAAGTGAAGTGATAAAACAACAAATGTGTCAAATATCAAAGTACTACAGAATCTTACTCTTTTACAATGCCCTACAGAATGATTGGCTTTAATTTAGAAGCTGATAACTTGTCTGATATTGGTCTGCCTGTATTTGTTCAGTGTTTTTTAGTGCTTATCTCCCTGTTAGTGTGTTACAGTGTGTTTTTTTTGAGGACAGTAATAGCCTTTATGCCCCGCAGATGAGCAGGGTTTAAAGATCGTGTAATGCATGTTAACTGACCCAGTCTTAGAGACTGAAGGGCGTCTGGATTATTTTCTCCTCTAAAAATGTGTATTCTTGAACCATAGTAACGCCGCTGATCCCGAATAGCTTTGCACTAATCCTCCACTTCGTTAATTAAAAAGGAAGAAATCGAGTGCAGTGGAACCCGTGGTAATTTTTTAGGCTTGTAATTATTTCGGATGGAGCTTAACCATCTGCTTAAGGTTATGTCTAGCAACAGATTGTGCTCATTGGTTAAATCTACATATTTTTTCTGTATGTGCAATGAATAAGATTATTTATCATCAGCTACCGCTAATTGCGATTTTATAATAAAAGTGTATGTGTGCTTGCGAACGTAAGACACAGAAAGAGAGAGAGAGACATCTCGGATTAATTTTTATAACAAGCACTCGCAAAATTATTATTGGGAATTGCTTGTATTGTTTTTAGAATTGTTGGCCCATCTGACTTAATTCCCAACCCCTCAAATGTAGGATTGTTTTGTTTTATGAAGTAAATGAACATGTAAATGAACAAGTCAATGGAAATAAGAGCGTTAGGAAAGACCTCTTTATTTGTGGATCTTGTTGTTTTCAATAAAAGACCACTTTTAACGCGGCGTTGAGAGAGTTAATACAGTACAGTAATCATGATTCACACTCTAAGGTCGCCGTCGGCCAGTAAAGATGCCTTACGAAGCCCCCACCTTTCTGCCCCTTTCCTTCTTATCCTCTTCGCATTCATTTCTGAAAAACCCTCAGTGCGCTTTAAAATCTAAGCGCAAACCTCCCCTGCTCACACACTTCACACCTACACACATAAGCGCTGAGACAAAGCGCCGGGAGAGACTTCGCGCTTTTCTAAAGGATCTTTTTCTTGAAATTATTTAGACAATCCACGTAAACTTGATGCCATAATGACAACTTTTAAATACATGATTCATTCTTGAACCAACTATTACTTACTTAAACTTATGCATCCAACCAACTAGGCTTTTGGGCACAACCGAAATGGATCAAGGGCTTCAGATGAGGCAATGGACATCATCCTGGTTAGCTTTTCGCCTTTTCATGTGTGTGTGCGCGCTGGACCGCGTGCTCTCCCAGCTTCGGTACTCTGTTCTCGAGGAGCGTGAGCACGGAGCATTTGTCGGTAACATTGCCGAGGATTTGGGTTTGGATGTGGCAAGGTTGTCTGCAAGGCGATTCCGCATAGTTTCCGGAGCTACAAAACAGTATTTAGAGGTCAATTTGGAAAACGGTATTTTGTTTGTGAACGAAAAAATTGACCGAGAGGAACTATGCGAACAGAGTCCGGTTTGTTTCTTGCACTTGCAGGTGGTCATTGAAAACCCACTGGAACTATACCGAGTGGAAGTTGAGATCTTAGACGTTAACGACAACGCACCGAGTTTTCCCTGGAGTGAGTTCAATTTAGAAATAACCGAGTCTGCCGCGCTGGGCTCACGGTTCCCTCTCGAAAGCGCGCAAGACCTAGACGCGGGATCCAACTCGCTCCGCTCGTACCTGCTGAGTGCTAACCAGCACTTTGTGCTGGACGTGCAGACACGCAACGACGGAAGCAAGTTCGCAGAACTGGTACTGGAATCTCCCCTGGACCGGGAGAAGCAGAAAATACATGAAATGGTTCTAACCGCCGTCGACGGTGGATCTCCGTTACGCTCGGGCACTGCTCAGATCATGATAACAGTGCTGGATGCAAACGACAATGTTCCTGTTTTCGACAGATCGGTTTACCGGGTGAGCCTGGTGGAAAACGCACCGAGGGGAATTCTAGTGCTTAAGCTCAACGCGACGGATCTGGACGAGGGTTCTAACGGCGAGATAGTCTATTCATTCAGTGGCCATGCGCCCTTAAAAGTGCGCGAGCTTTTCAGTGTAGATTCTTATTCAGGTGAAATTCGGGTGAAGGGGATAGTTGATTATGAAAAAGCCAGCCTTTACGAGCTCTATGTACAGGCTAAAGACAAGGGTCCGTCTGCTGTGGCCATACACTGTAAAGTGCTAGTCGATATATTGGATATGAACGACAACGCTCCAGAGGTCATCCTGACCTCTGTCTCCACACCTGTTCAGGAAGACGCGCCTCCGGGAACCGTAATAGCGGTGATCAGTGTCATGGATCGTGACTCCGGCGAAAACGGAGCAGTGGACTGTCAGATTCCCAGCCACGTCCCTTTTAGACTTCATTCGTCCTTTAAAAACTATTACACGCTGGCGACCAGCGAATTACTGGACAGAGAGTCTGTAGCCGAATACAATATCACTCTCACGGCGAGGGATTCGGGCTCGCCATCGCTTTCCACCGGGAAAACTATTCATGTTATTGTGTCGGATGTTAATGACAGCCCACCGCGTTTCATTCAGCCGTCATACACCGTCTATGTGACTGAGAATAACGCACCGGGAGCTTCCATTTGCTCTGTGAGCGCAGTAGACCCAGACTCCAGTCAGAACGCCTATATTTCATACTCTATATTAGAAGGTCAAATAAGGGGCATGCCAGTGTCCACGTATGTTTCTATTAACTCGGACAATGGCAACATTTATGCTCTTCGTTCCTTTGATTACGAGCAGCTCCGCAACTTTCAGATTCGAGTTCAGGCGCGGGACGCTGGTTTTCCGCCGCTGAGCGGAAACGTGACTGTCAGCGTGTTCATTTTGGATCAGAACGACAACGCACCGCTAGTCGTTTCCCCGCTGCCGAAAAACGGCACGGCGGCTACTGAGACAGTGCCCAGGTCGGCAGACGCAGGCTACCTCGTAGCAAAGATTACAGCGCTAGACGCAGACTCCGGCCAAAACTCTCGCCTGTCGTACCAGGTGCTGCATGCCACGGACCCGGGGCTGTTTAGCATTGCGCTGTACACGGGTGAAATTAGGACTATCCGCCGATTCGTAGACAAAGACGCTACAAGACACAGACTTGTCATATTGGTCAAGGACAACGGGCAACCCTCTCTTTCGGCCACCGTATCTCTCATTCTGACGTTAGTGGACGGTGTGCCGGAGTCGCTGACAGACCACAGTGACCATCCTCTCAGCCGCCGAGCCCCTTCTAATCTAGCTCTATACCTGATCGTCTCTTTAAGCGTGGTATCACTCATTTTTTTAATAGCTATCATCGTACTGACAACTCTAAAGTGCTGTAAAGAACGTGACTGTCTTGGACATTTCGGTTTTTCGTCTTTTGGTGCTGCGTGCTGTACAATCGAATCCGAGCCGCCCAGTGAGGCATGCAAAAAGTCCAACCTAAATATGCAGATTTCTACAGGGACGAAGGTGCCCACGAACTGTGTCGAAAGCAGTAGTGGAACTATGGCTCAAAACTACTGCTACAAGGTGTGCCTGACACCTGAATCAGCAAAGAGTGACCTTAAGTTCATGAAGTCGTACAGTCCTAGCACGCCAAGAAATAACGCGGCTAAGGAGGCTGAAAACCTAGCGCGGAGTTCGCAGATTCGGCGGTCTTCAGCGAATAACGGAGCGACAACTCCTAACGAGGTGAAAAAAAGGATATATATATGTATATATATCTATATATAGATATATAACCGCTGGTGTAAATTAACAACCTAATTTTTACTGCGCGTAGAATCTGATAAATGAAGGATTGAATGTAAAGGAAAATAAGCAGTGTTTGATCAACCAATTTCCTTAATTTACTTAAAAAAATAAATGTTGTTGTTTGTACAGGGCTAAAAGGAAATGACCATAATCTCAATTAAAAAAATAGACGTGATGGTTTTTATTAGCAGCTGATCTACAAAATGTGTGTTTACACGCGTGACAAACTGGGCAATTGTAGCTTCCAATGAACCTTGTAAAACACTGCCTTTATCGGACAAAGTACTTTACTTACACAACGCTTTTATAAAATTCACTGGTGCCTTTAAACACCCAGACATCCTCTATACAGTTATATGGCTTACACAACATCCAGTGACATCTAATTATCTCAAGGGCACGCACAAGACGTGACTATATTATTTTCCTTAAGATATGAGGGAAAGATGCATCAGCATCTTGTAAACATAAGAACTATGAAATATTCAGTTTCATCTTTTCAGCCTTTCATGCTGTTTTAAGGGCGGCGCGGTGGCGTAGTTTTTCCACAACAAGAAGGTCGTGGGTTCAAATCCCGGCCCCGGGGTCTTTCTGTGCGGAGTTTGTATGTTCTCCCTCTTGCCTGGGCTTTCTCCGGGTACTACGGTTTGCTTCCACATTCCAAAAACATGTTCATTCTGTTGACTGGTGATTCGAAATTGCCCATCGAAGCGAGCGTGAGTGTGTGTGAATGGCCCTGGGATAGACTGTAGCCCTTGCTATTCGCCCTATGTGCGCTGGGATAAGTTCCAGCAGAACCCGGTAACCCCGAGTTCGGGAATAAGCGGATATAGAAGATAAATGACCGAATGAATCCTGGTATAATCCACGTTATTCAGTTATTTGAGAGAGAGGAAGTGGGGTAGTAAAGACTGAGCTATGTTATCAATCCGTTCGAAGGAATTAACATGTGAGAAAGGTATTAGAAATGTTAATAGTTTTTAACCATAACATTATTCCATGTCCAGGTGAAATGGAAATATTTGCACTTGTGGGATGTTGTTAGCTCTTGTGATGTTAGGCAATAACATTAGAAATAAAAAAATAAGCACTTAGGCTTAGTACGATTTTACATATATTTGTTATCTAATTGATTTTCTGTCTGTTTCGGAGTTCTCTGAAGATTTACACCATACCTCTGTTGATCAAGTCAGTGGATTTATTGCTTTTGAGAAAGCAAAGTATAAATAGAAAAACTTGTTTAAATCTACATTACTTTTGACAAAATCAGTCTATATTCGTTTGGTTCAACACAAAAACAAACACGAGCGTCTTTGCTCTCACTCCCCTGCTACACACACATTTAATAAATCCAACCACTCAAATGTTTGACCACAAGATGGCAGTCTTAGGTCACATACCTTATTGCCAGGAAAATTATACAATTAAACGAATATAAATAACTAGTTTAAAATATTTATGTTGCAGTTAAAACAAGACAATACGAACTGGTCTCTCACAAAGAATCAAACATCAACTTTAAAAAGGTAATGATCAGTTTTGTATGGTGTCTTTTTATTTGATAAATTATTAATTGACGTTGTTTAGAATTTGGATTAAATAATGTTTATTTTGGCATTCATGAATCTTCTGATGTCTGTGTTGCTTTTCAGTTATAACACAGCCAAAATGGATGCAACCCTAATGAAAAAGGTCATGCAGACTGATTCTGAGAATTATGTAAGTCCAGCTGCAGGACAGTACTGGACATGGGGAGCACGAATGAAAGGTACGCTATTTTTCTAAGTGAAATGTATTTTATTTTTTTAATCTTGTGCAATTCTCTAAAAGTTACACCTGTGTCAAAAGAAATCATTAATTTTATTTAATTTACTTTTACTTAATCTCTCCGCATTTCTGACTGAATCAGAGTGTAAGATGCCTACACCTGCAACAGGCCTCCCTGAGAGAGCATGGACACCCTGCTACACCCCCACAAAAACTCCTCAACAGCAGCAGCAGCCTTCAGGCCAATCACGTGGTCATGCCCCACCTGACTACCATTACAATGTTTATATTCCTGGGACTCCATCAGCTCTCTGTACACTGCGGCCTAGTAATCGCAGTGAGCTTGATGTCCACAACACTTTTTCAACCTTTGGCAAAAAACGGAAGTTTATCTCTTCCAGCAGTTATGACTCAAGAGATGAAACAGGTACAGAGGTGATCAATAATGACCTGTATAATGAATAAAAAACATTATATGAAAGGATGGACATAACAAATTGAAAGAAAGCAAACATTGGAAAAGGAAAATGCAGTAAAGCAAAAAAGGAACTAGAAGACCAGAAATATTAATTGCAACCAAAGCAGAGCTTATCTATCCAAACAGTACTGCTTAAATTTACATTGTATTTCTGAACAAAATGGTGTGCTTCCCATGACTCTTATGTTTGTAGAAATATGAGATAGAAAGAACTGATTTATATTCAGAGATTGATATCCAATGGGTTGGGGCCAGATAGATAAACCAGATTATAACATGAAATGGTAAATTATGGAAGGCCGGAGGTCTGGTTAAAATTTGCACAACGTTTAATGTGTCTAAAATGTGACTGTAGGCATTTAGCCTACTTAAAAGCTTAAACAACAACTAGAACCACCTATGGATACAAAAGACTGACCGAAGTGGAAATGTTACCATATGTAGGGATGAATGAATAATTAAATGTCATTAAAAGAATTACACATTATAATGCTTTGGACTGTCTCATGGTTTTGCTTAAATGGAATAAAGTCAGGAAAAAAATGAGAAGTAGTTTGTAGAAAGTATCCTTGATCGACTCAAGATCATCAAGCAACACTGACTTACATTGTGACTTACATTTTCTATACTATTATTATAATTATTATTATTGTGCTACAAGTTTTGACAATCATCTTGGATAAACTGTGAGCATTTCTTGCTCATTGGCCACAGTTAATTTTCTGGCCATAGCCTTACATTGATTGGTTGCTCAGCTAAAGTGTTAAATCAGTTTAACTGTTCATTTAACATGTGCAATGCTAATATGTATGCAAATTGTGTAACTGACTCACAGTGTCTACAGCAGCACATAACTATAAATTCTGGTAATAAAGTATTTTTTCTGATTATACAAAAGACTACATCTTTCATAAAATCTTTAAATTATTATTAGTATTATTTTTTTATTCATTTTTTAAAGCTGGTTTAATGTGATAATTTTTTGACATCATGTATACACACATTTACAAATCACAGTTTGAGTTATTTAATGTCACATCGTCAGATTTTTCACAATGTATGTTATTTATTTCAGTTTTTAATATAATACCAAGTGTACTATTTTTACAATGTAAAGTATGTAAAATGAAATTGAGAATGTAGTGTTTTGTTTTGTTTTGCTAAAAGTTTGATAAAATAGTTGAATTTCTGTGCGGAGTTTGCACGTTCTCCCCACCCTCTTTTGGGAGTCCAAAAACATGTGCCGATAGGAGTGAGTGTGAGTGTGAGTGTGTGTGTGTGTGTGTGGGCCTGCAATGAATTGGCGTCCGGTCCAGTATGTACCCCTGCCTCTCGCCCAATGTGCGCTGGGATAGGCTCCAGCAGACCCCTG
>JAOTQW010000008.1:2671007-2686481 GCA_026260075.1 Sisor rabdophorus
ATGGGCAATTTAGAATCACCAATCAACCTAATGCACATCTTTTTGGACTGTGGGAAAAAAACACATGTGAACCCAAATTAGGAATGAGGCAGGTATTGTCTGGCTTTAAACATGACATAAATGTTTAATTATGTTAACTATACAGAACACATACTGTTTGCAACTAATCATTTTTACAACGAATAGAATAAGACCCAAATTTTGTTGCCACCATGTATCAATCAAAATGCATATCTCACTTATAAAATACTAGTGTTTCTATAATAAGAACGCTAAAGGTTACTTATATGTAGGGTATTGTATTATCTGTTTATTAACATTAACTTAACATAATCAAAGGTAGCAGCTCTTTGTGATTGCGTTTAACAGCATATCGATGTCCTAGCGCGCAACTTAAAGTGATTGCCGTTTTTTCTGATTTCAATAAACCGATTAAAAAACCGGAGCGCACAAAACAAGCCCAAATTAACATTACAGAAAGTGCACGGTATACTTACTCATTTTATTTCTGGCAGGCCATAAAGTCTATTTGTGAATCGCGGGATCCTTGAAATAGGAACAGCAAGGTTATAACAGACATTTGAGTTTGTAAAAACTCATCAAATTCCAATTTACATTTTATTTGTTACATATATGTATATCATCCTATTGTGTAGTTAGACAATCCAAGTTGACATGACATTATTTTACTTGTCCACCCGACTAAAAAGCAGAATCCGTGAAGGAGTTGCGCATTTTGCAATACATTGGGAAAGAAATGGGTGGATATCATTTATTTTATTATTGCATTTTGCTATGTGCTGCGCATAGTGTCGCTGTTCTCCATGAAACGCAGTTATTTTACGTCACTTAATTTCACCATTATACAAGAAACAGTGGCTCAGTGGCTGTGTCCGCCTCAAAATCCTTCTATTCAACATTTTAGAAGACAAAGATTTAAACAGACGTTGACGTTTGCAATTAGTAAAACCCTCATCTGGTGATTGTCTGCAAGGCTTGGTTGACATTTTCTCTGCTCAGGACTACTAAGGCAGGACAATGGATGTTAGACAGAGACGTTGGCTAACGACAAGGTACGTTCTCTGCGTCGTTTTGTTCATTTTTCTTAACACCGCATCAGCTGTTACACATTATTCTATTCCTGAGGAAATGGAAGCAGGCTCTGTAGTAGCTAATTTAGCAACAGACCTTGGACTGGATGTAAGGACTTTAAGCAAGCGCAAAATACGTCTGGATGCTCTGTCTAATAAAAAATATTTGGATATAGACAAAGAAACTGGAGAGCTATTAATTATCGAGAAAATCGATCGTGAATATATTTGCCCTAGTAAATCTGCAGCAACATGCATTTTGAAGCTTGATGCAACCATAGAAGATCCAGTAAGGATGTTTAACATTGAGCTGGAAATTATTGATATCAACGACAATGCTCCTCATTTTCGAAGAGACACAATGCATTTAGACATTTCAGAATCAACTCCTGTTGGAGAACGATTTTCATTAAATAATGCAGTCGATCCGGACATAGGAATAAATTCAGTTAAAACATATTACCTAAGTGACAGTGATCACTTTTCCATCGAAATTCAAAGTGGTCGAGATGGATCGAAATTTACAGATTTAATTTTAAAGAAGCCTTTAGACAGAGAGGAGGCACCAGTTCATAACCTAATACTTACTGCTGTGGATGGCGGAGTTCCTGCGCGCTCTGGCACAGCCAGCATTATCGTTCGCGTCCTTGACACAAACGACAACGCCCCTCAGTTTAATAAAGAAAGCTACACAATAAATATTACAGAAAACTCTCCGATTGGAAGTCTTGTAGTAAAATTAAATGCAACTGACGCCGATGAAGGATCGAATTCCGCCATCACCTACGCGTACAGTTTATATACAACAGAGAAAACTCAGCAAACCTTTAGTTTAAATCCAGATAGCGGCGAAATTAGAGTTAAGGACATTATTAATTACGAAGATTTTAGAATTTATGACATGGAAATTGTGGCAACAGACAAGGGAAGAAATCGTCTTTCTGGTAACTGCAAAGTTAGAATTTTAATTGTTGATATGAATGACAATCATCCAAAAATAATAATGAGATCATTCACAAGCCCAGTTAAAGAGAATGTAGCTGTAGGTACAGTTATTGCAGTAATTAGTGTGACTGACAAGGATTCTGAAGAAAATGGACAAATGGACGTAAATATTTCTGACAAATTACCATTTGGGCTGAAAAAATCATCAGACAATTATTACGAACTCGTAGTTACAGAACCATTGGACCGTGAAAAGGTTGCCGAATATGAGATTACATTTGCCGTTGTAGATCGAGGAAACCCACCATTATCTGATAATGAAACAGTAACTCTAGAATTGCTGGACGTTAATGATAATGTGCCACAGTTTGCAAAATCATTTTATACGCTGCAGGTTATGGAAAATAATCCACCTGGAGCTTTACTTAACTCTCTCACCGCACACGACCCAGATCTCCATGAAAATCAATATTTGGTTTATTTTATAATAGAAAAGGAAATAGTAAACACCTCCATGTCAATGCTCTTCTCTATTAATCCAGAGAACGGTAATCTTTACGCGTTAAAGACATTTGATTATGAGATAGAAAAAGAGTTTCTTTTTCATATTGAGGCCAGAGACTCTGGTATTCCTTCTCTTAGTAGTAACGTCACTGTTCACGTTATTATCCTGGACCAGAACGACAACACTCCGGTTATAGTGTCTCCCTGGCGCGCGCACGGCTCAGTGGTGGAAGAAAAAATACCGAGATCAACCGATAAGGGAACTCTGATATCCAAAGTAATTGCTATAGACACGGACTCTGTGCACAACTCCAGGATTACATACCAGTTGCTTCAGAACACTGATGCCACGTTATTCAGTCTGGACCAATACAATGGAGAGATTCGAACCACAAGAATGTTCAGTTACAGAGATTCACGTCACCAGCGACTGGTGGTGATCGCCAAAGATAACGGAGACCCCGCTCTCTCTGCTACAGTCACCATTAAACTGTCCACGGTGGAGACCGCGCTTAAAAGCTATGCTGATATGACAGAGGTGCCTTTGGAATATGACATATTTTCAGATTTAAACCTGTATCTGGTAATCGGACTGGGTTCAGTATCATTCCTGTTACTGATCACTATATTGGTGTCTATCGTGCTGAAATGTCAAAAACCAAAACCAAGTAAAGCTGCTCCCGTTTGTAGAAACAGCGTATTAAGTGAAAGGAACTCTACCATCGCAGATTCCACTTTGGTCTCCAACGATGCCTACTGGTACAGTTTATTTCTTGCGGAAACCAGAAAAGGAAAGTTGGTAGTCAGACAGCCTGTGCCAAAGGGAACAAGATATTTCGTTTCTAGTATACCGAGGAGCGCAGGAATGACTGAGACTAGTGACTCAGCTGCATCAACTCTGCAGGTAAGAATTTTTTGACACTCATCCAGGAAAGAAACCCAAGTACTTTACCTCAATTTCTAGTTAGCATTACTACTATTATTGATGTATTATAGACAAATATTCGTCTCTGTAAACACTAGTTTTTATATTCTAGGAATCCTAGGTTCACAACATCTTATTTGGGAAATAATTTGCCTTGCTCAAAGACCCAACTGTGAATCTCTGGCAGTATTTTTACTCATTACAATTTTCTCATTATCGTAGTTTTTTAACCGCGGTGTTATCTTTTCACTTTGTCAGTGGCAAATATTTTGAAGAATTTTGTATAACCTTAAACACAAAGTGTCGCTGTTTGTTCAAAAATGCATTATAGTCCCTATTATGGTGTATAATTTTTAGGACATGCGCAAATTCGTTTGACGACGCGATCATTCCGTTGCCTGCTGAGACGGTTCTTTAAGCTGTTTCTTTTAAGTAAAAAACTATCCGAATTTTTATTGCGAATTCAGCGCTTAGTATAAACGGAAAACATTTTATGGGGAATAATGGCATGTGGAAGAAAATCACAAACACGAAGATACACGTCAGCCTTCCTTTTTATCACACCCTTTTTATGTGGAGTGTATGCTGTTACACACTATTCTATACCTGAAGAAATGAAGGAAAAATCTGTTGTGGCAAATTTAGCTGCAGATTTGGGACTGGACGTGACAACGCTGAACAGCCGAAAAATCAGGTTAGATGTAATTTCAAACAAAAAGTACCTTGAAATAAACAAAGAAACTGGTGAGCTTTACATTTTAGAAAAGATGGACAGAGAGTACCTTTGTTCTAAGACAACAACAACATGCTTCATCAAAATAGAGGTTACACTAGATCATCCGATAAGAATATTTAATATAGAAATTGAAATTGTAGATATAAACGACAATGCACCCAGGTTTCGAAGGGATACAATTCATTTGGATATCTCAGAGTCTACTTCTGAGGGAGAACGATTTTCTCTTAGTAATGCAGTTGATCCTGATATCGGAACAAATTCTATTAAAACTTATCGTTTGAGTGACAGCGAACATTTCGATATCCAAATGCAGACGGGTAGAG
The DNA here is from genome assembly GCA_026260075.1 of Sisor rabdophorus. Lineage (NCBI taxonomy): Eukaryota > Metazoa > Chordata > Actinopteri > Siluriformes > Sisoridae > Sisor > Sisor rabdophorus. The sequence goes on from JAOTQW010000008.1 coordinate 2,675,535, forward strand.
ACGGGGCTAAGTTTGCTGATTTAATTCTCACACGGGCTTTAGACAGGGAGACACAGGCCGTGCACAGACTAACCCTCACCGCTGTAGATGGAGGAGTCCCAGCGCGGTCCGGCACAGCGAGCATCATTGTGCGTGTGCTAGATACAAATGACAACGCCCCTAAATTTGATAAAGAAAGTTATGCAATAGATTTAATGGAGAATTCCCCAATTGGAAGCGTGGTAGTAAAGTTAAACGCGACAGATCTCGATGAGGGTTCCAATTCAGATATAATTTATTCGTTTAGTCTTTACACATCTGAGAAGACGCAGGAAACGTTCAATTTAAACCCTTCTAACGGTGAGATTAGAGTAAATGGAGTTATTAACTACGAAGATATAAGGATCTATGACTTGGAGATAATAGCGACAGATAAAGGAGTCAATAGTTTGTCTGGGCACTGCAAAGTAACAATTGTAGTGACAGATATGAACGATAATCATCCGGAAATATCAATAAAATCATTCTCGAATCCAATAAAAGAGGATGTGTCTGTAGATACTGCTATTGCCGTAATTAGTGTGAGTGATAAAGATTCAGGCGAAAATGGTCATACTGACGTTAGTATTTCTGAAAAGATGTCTTTTTCGTTAAAAGAATTATCAGACAATTATTACGAGCTCGTTGTTTCAAAACCACTGGACCGTGAAAAAGTAGCAGAATATGATATCACATTCACTGTTACTGATAGAGGACATCCTCCTTTATCTGATAATGAAACTTTAACTCTTGAGCTTCTAGACGTTAACGACAACATTCCAAGTTTTTCCCAATCAATATATGCAATACAGGTGATGGAAAATAATTCACCTGGATCTCTGTTGGGTTCTTTAACGGCCGTTGACCCAGATCTCTATGAAAATCAGTATCTGGTTTATTTCATTATAGAAAAAGAAATAGTGAACACCTCAATGTCAATGCTCTTCTCTATTAATCCAGAGAATGGCAATCTTTACGCACTAAAGACATTTGATTATGAGATAGAAAAAGAGTTTATTTTCCATATTGAGGCCAGAGACTCTGGTTTTGCTCCACTCAGCAGCAATGTAACCGTTCACGTTATAATCATGGACCAGAATGACAACACTCCGGTTATAGTGTCACCTTGGCGCGCGCACGGCTCAGTGGTGGAAGAAAAAATACCGAGATCAACCGATAAAGGCACTCTGATAGCCAAAGTAATTGCTATAGACACGGACTCTGTGTACAACTCCAGGATTACATACCAGTTTCTTCACAACACCGATGCTACATTATTCAGTCTGGACCAATACAATGGAGAGATCCGGACCACGAGAATGTTCAGTTACAGAGACTCACGTCACCAGCGACTGGTGGTGATCGCCAAAGATAACGGGGAGCCCTCTCTTTCTGCTACAGTCACTATCAAACTGTCCACAGTGGAGACTGCACTTAAAAGCTATGCTGATATGACTGAGGTCCCTTTAGAATATGATATATTTTCTGATTTAAACCTGTATCTGGTAATCGGATTGGGTTCAGTGTCATTTCTGTTACTAATCACCATATTGGTATCTATCGTGCTGAAATGTCAAAAACCCAAGGCCAATAAAGCTCCTCCTGCCTGTAGAAACAGTGTAATAAGTGAGAGGAACTCTACCATCGCAGATTCCACTTTGGTCTCCAACGATGCCTACTGGTACAGTTTGTTTCTCGCTGAGACCAGAAAAGGAAAGTTAGTAGTCAGACAACCTGTGCCAAAGGGGATGAGATACGTTGTTTCTAGTATACCGAGAAGCACAGGATTGTCTGAAACTAGTGACTCAGCTGCATCAACTTTACAGGTAATTAAAAATTTTATTAATATTCCAAAATTTATAAAGTTGTCTACTTAAAATGTATGTTTTTTTGCAAAAAAAGTAATGCAGCCTGATTTTCACTTTTAATCAAAGAGCTTAGGATGAACTGTACAAAAAAAACCCTTTTGTTAATACATAAAAAGGCATCGGTATCTGTATTGCAGCATGTGGATGTAAGGTTTTTATTGATAATCTGGCAACATTTCATTGTTGTGTCTATTCATCATTCATGTTCTCTCCCGCTTATTTACTAACTCGGGGTCACGGGATCTGATGGGGTCTATCCCAGGGGTGCACCCTGGAAAGGTCGCCAATCCATCGCAGTGCCGCGCATAGACGGATTAGAATCAATTATACTGTGAAACCCGGAGAATCAATTAGACTGGGAAGAAAACCCACGCCCCGGAAACGAGTGCTAACTACTCCGCCTCCCTGCCACCCGTGGTTTGTCTATGAAATGGTTTAATACAAGCCAAGTTTCAAATATATTATTATAATAACTGAAATAATAAATTGAAAACTATATTTCAGCTTTGTTTGAAACTGGCTATTAGTTTATATTTTATGCATAAAATACCAAAAATAGGTTAACTTTACAGTGATACATGCACACAAACATGTAACATTAACGTAATATAAATGCAACGATTTAAAATGGAAAAGCGTTATTGAAGAAAATGATAGTTTGTATTAGAAAAGTATGTGCACTTAGCGTCGCTGTTCACCAGCAAAACGATCCGTTAGTTTGTGTGGTATGTCCATAGCCATTTGTGTCGATTTGGCATTGCTTTTGTGTAATACGAGCGACAATACGTTCCTCATGCAACTGCTGAGAAGCTGGAAATCTGGATATCTTCTCTGTTATAAATTTTCATCTGTCTTCAAATAACTGATTACTTGTTTTGTTTTAATTTCCTCAACGGAAATCTAAAAGCACTACAATGGAGTACAGCGTTATAAAACTGCCATTGGGGAGGTACGTCACAACGTCCTTTTTTATGTTTTCGGTTATATACTCTGCTTTTGCTGTTACACACTACTCGATTCCGGAAGAAATGAAAGAGGGATCCGTTGTTTCAAATCTCGCAGTTGATTTAGGACTTGATGCGAAATCCCTGAGGGTACGAAAAATTCGGCTCGACGTTCTTGCTGACAAAAAATACTTGGATGTTAATAAAGAGACTGGAGAGCTTTATATTGTAGAGAAAATTGACAGGGAAAAATTGTGCAACGTTAAAACAGCTACAACATGCTTTTTAAAACTGGACGCCATCATTGAAAACCCAGTAAGAATGTATAACATTGAACTTGAGATAATGGACATTAATGACAATTCGCCATATTTTCGTCGGGATATTATCCAGCTGGATATATCTGAATCAACACCAGTAGGAGAAAAGTTTTCTCTACCCAATGCCCTTGACCCAGATGTCGGCTCAAACTCCGTAAAAACGTATCACCTTAGCGAAAGTGATCATTTTAATATCGAAATTCATACTGGACGGGATGGCTCGAAATTTACAGATTTAATTTTGAAATCAGCTCTGGACCGTGAAGAAAGGGCAATACATGATCTCATACTGACTGCTGTGGATGGCGGATCCCCTGCGCGCTCTGGAACGGCTAAAATTATCGTTCGTGTAGTAGACACTAACGACAACGCCCCGCAGTTTGATAAAGACAGTTATACTATAAATCTCATGGAAAATTCACCTATTGGCAGGCTTGTTATCAAGTTAAATGCAACAGACAAGGATGAGGGCACGAATTCTGATATTGAGTACTCATTTAGTCTTTATACTTCTGAAAAAACGCAAGCTACCTTTGGATTAAACACAAATACTGGTGAAATTCGAGTTAAAGAAATGATTAACTATGAGGACTTTGGGATTTACGATGCAGAAATAGTGGCTAAAGACAAAGGTACAAATTCGCTATCAGGACGATGTAAGGTAACTATACTGATTGATGATATGAATGACAATCATCCAGAAATTTCCATTAAATCATTTTCAAGTCCTATTAAAGAGGATGTGACTGTAGGTACAGTCATTGCAGTGATTAGTGTAAGTGATAAAGACTCGGGAGAGAACGGAGAAATTATTATTAATATTTCGGATAAGCAGCCTTTTAAACTCAGAGAAACATCAGACAGCTATTACGAGCTGTTAGTTTCAGAACCTTTAGACCGTGAGCAGGTCCCAGAATATGAAATCACATTTACTGTTACTGACAAAGGAAAGCCTCAGTTAAGCGATAATGAAACTGTGACACTTGAATTACTGGATGTTAATGACAACATCCCACAGTTTCTGAAAACATTTTACACCATACAAGTGATGGAAAATAACCCACCATTGGCATTATTAGGCTCCCTTACTGCACACGACCCTGACCTTCATGAAAATCAGTATCTGGTTTATTTTATAATAGAAAAAGAAATATTAAACACCTCCATGTCTATGCTCTTCTCCATTAATCCAGAGAATGGTGATCTTTATGCACTAAAAACGTTTGATTATGAGATAGAGAAAGAGTTTCTTTTTCATGTTGAGGCCAGAGACTCCGGTGTTCCTTCACTGAGTAGTAACATAACTGTTCACATTATTATTATGGACCAGAACGACAACACTCCGGTTATAGTGTCTCCGTGGCGCGCACATGGTTCAGTGGTGGAAGATAAAATACCCAGGTCTACGGATAAAGGAACTCTGATAGCCAAAGTAATTGCTATAGACACAGACTCTGTGCACAACTCCAGGATTACATACCAGTTCCTCCAGAACACAGATGCTACATTATTCAGTCTGGACCAATACAATGGAGAGATTCGAACCACAAGAATGTTCAGTTACAGAGATTCACGTCACCAGCGACTGGTGGTGATCGCCAAAGATAACGGAGACCCCGCTCTCTCTGCTACAGTAACTATTAAACTGTCCACGGTGGAGACTGCATTAAAAAGCTATGCAGACATGACAGAGGTCCCTTTAGAATATGACATCTTTTCTGATTTAAACCTTTATCTGGTAATTGGATTGGGTTCAGTGTCATTCCTGTTACTGATCACAATACTAGTAAGCATTGTGCTAAAATGTCAGAAACCAAAACAAAGTAAAGCTGCTCCTCCTTCTAGAAACAGTATGATAAGTGAGAGGAACTCTACCATCGCAGATTCCACTCTTGTCTCCAATGATGCCTACTGGTACAGCTTGTTTCTAGCAGAGACCAGAAAAGGAAAGCTAGTAGTTAGACAACCGGTGCCCAAAGGTGCAAGATACATTGTGTCTAGTATACCAAGAAGCACAGGATTGACTGAGACTAGTGGTTCAGCTGCATCCACCCTACAGGTAGGATTCAATTTTTTAACATCTAGTTTTACCTTTTTTAAGTTAAAGTTTTAGTTTCAAAAGTAAATTATCGAACCATTTTTAGTATTTAAACTTGTTCATTATTGATGTGTATAAGCTCTCAGAGTTTTATGAAATACAGGGCCAGCTTTAGACATATGCAGGGGTGGACTGAGCTTACCAAAACATCTATCTTGCCTATCCAATCAAACATAGACAAAATGTCAAATTTTGTGATTTATGACCCATGTATGATTTATGGTTGTGTGTAATTCCATGTCACGTCCTGATTTATGAGTGGTATGATCGTCGTGTTTTATTAAACTTGTACACACATTATTAACATGTACACACATGTGATGAGGTGGAAACCAGTAGAAACTAATCCAGTTTTGAATTATGTTTATCAGGACAGGGATCAAGCACCCAGCCTGCCTAATCCTTCTGAGCCCAACATGAGCCTTAGTAAAATAAAATTGATGGTAGTAAGTGATAGTAGTTTGGTAAGTGGGTACACAGTAGTCCTTGGGTACCTCTTCCACAGTTCAAAAACATGTATATTAGGTTGATTGTGACCCCGATTAGAAAATAAGTGGGTATAGAAGATGAATGAATGAATAATATTTCATAAATCGAATACGGAGATGTTGAAAAAATAAACAAATACAAACTAACCACAGCCAAAAAAAAAGGATTTTTGTACCTGCTACCCGAATTAAGGAATAAGTGGGTACAGAAGATGAATAAGGATATATATGTAGGAAAGATTAGATTCCCAGCACTACCAAACCACCACTGTGGGATCCTGAGCAAGGCTCTTAACCCTTAATTGCTCAGTTGTAAGTCGCTCTGGATAAGGGTGTCTGCCAAATGCTGTACATGTAAATGATATAAATGGGAATCATGTCATTGGGTCTGTTATTTTTTAATGCACCCGAGGTTTATAAACGGCATAAAAGCCAAAACGTTGCAGTAACTGTCTGTGTTATTGTAGGTCTGTCTATTGTGACATGCGACATGCCCAGTGCAAATATTGTGCAAAATGTAACAGGCAATACCATGTCAGTAGCGACATTCTCAAACTTAATCAATGCATTTGGTGCCAAATAAGTTTGGTGGTCATCAGTGTTTTATTTAACCAGTAAACTTGGAGAATCTAAACAATCTCTAAATTTTCTATGCTTACAAAACATGTTGTAGCTAAAGGTTCGGATTGTGTAGATTGTCTAGATTAAAGTTCAAGTGTATTTGCTACTGTAAATACTGTAAAGAGATCAAAATGTTTGTAGGAATGTTTGTATGGTCTAATGGCTGAGCCTGGCTGGGACCCTTAGGGGTAAGGGGTCTACCAGGCTGTCTACCAGGTGCTTGCACCTGAGCCCCGACCCCTAGCCTGACTCCAGGGTGGTCCTTGTTTTTTGTTTATTAAGAGGCAGTTGTACTGCCCCCAAAAAGGTCCATATTTGGTCCAAAATATCAATATTTTGTATGGATCCATTACTTTCCACACTGACTTAGCTTCTTTTGGACATGGAGTTCACCAGAGCTTCACAGGTTGCCACTGGAATCCTCTTCCACTCCTCCATGCAAACCTTATGGAGCTGGTAATTGTTGGAGTCCTTGCTTTCTACACGTTCCATTTGAGGATGCCCCACAAATGCTCAGTAGGGTTTAGGTTTGGAGACATGGTTGGCCAGTCCATCACCTTTACTTTCAGCTTCTGAAAGCAGCAGTGGCCATCTTGGAGGTGTGTTTGGGGTTTTTATCTTGGTGGAATACTGCCCTGCGGCTCAGTCTCTGAATAAAGGCTATCATACTCTGCTTCAGTATGTCACAGTACAAGTTAGCATTCAACTGCTTTTGTCACACACATCCCAGTAATCCTTTTTCTTAGCTGGCTTGTCTTCAGCAAGCTGTTTGTGGGCTTCCTCCTGGAAAGTCATTCAGACCAATTTGATGCAGTCTGTGGCATATGGTCTGAGCACTGATAGACTGAAGCCCCTCTTTTTCAACCCCTTGCAGCAATATTGAAAGCATTTATACGTCTATTTTCCAATATAGCAATTTAACACACCTGCTCCCTATTCACACCTGAGACCTTGTCACACTAATGAGTTTCATGACAACAGGGAGGAAAAATGGCTACTTGAACCCTATTTGGACATTTCCTCTTAGAGGTGTATTCACTTTTGTTGCCAGGGGTTTAGACATTAATGGCTGTGTTTTGAGTTTTTTTAAAGGGTCAGCAAATTTACACTGTTACACAAGCTGTGCATGCACTACTTTAAAGCTTTATAAAGTACATATACTTGATAATGAAACAATGTAGTCAAGTACATATACTTGATAATGAGACTTGAGTGTTTTCACATAAAAAGATATAATAAATATTAAAAGAAATGCAAGAGTTGCAAACCCATGACCTTATTGCTGTGAGGAGAATGTGCTTACCACTACACCACCACACTGCCTTACCTTTACAAACATGAGCGATAAAATATATGCAGTGAAAGTGACGTGTGGGTAGCAACAAAACCTCAGCAGTCAGCCCGTAAGGATTGATTAAGCAGCATCTTTCCGGATGTGGTTGATCCTTCCTTCTGCTGTCTAGGTACAGCATATGTCATGAGTGGTTTAAATGATGTGAGGCAAAGTGAGGAAAAAGAATTAGTAAAAATAGCTGTATGTGTGTATGCAAGTGCGGTGTGCAGAACAGAGTATTTATTCAGAGGGAGGTTTGCTCCATCTTCCGTATCAGGATGCTGTCAACTGTTTTAAAAGGGTGTATAGGTTTAAAAGGTTTGTTAGTGGGGTTATTTTGCTGTGCTCTTTTTTTTCTGATCAAGATTAGTACATTTGTACCATATTTTCTCAAATGATAGCTGTGGGCGGTGCGGTGGCATAGTGCTTAACACGGTCGCCTCACAACAAGAAGGTCCTGGTTTCAAACCCCCGGGCACTTTCTGTGCAGAGTTTGCATGTTCTCCCCGCACTTGCGTGGGTTTCCTCCAGGTACTCCGGTTTTCTCCCACAGTCCAAAAACATGTGCATTAGGTTGATTGGTGGCTCCAAATTGCCCATAGGAGTGAATGTGTGAGTGTGTGGTTTTGTGTCTGTGGCCCTGTGATGGACTGGCGACCTGTCCAGTGTGTACCCCCCTGCCTCCATCTACATGAATCCATCTATATTTGGCATGTTGGTACAGTGGATTTGCAAAATTTTTTTAATGCACATTTTAGGTTGTGGTAATGTGCCATGTACAGGGTCTAACAGAACACAGTTATTTCGAGCGCATACTCAATGCTTGTTTATAATATCAGTTATAACAGATCTCTAAACATTTTTTCTACAGCTATGAGGATTAGTGGAACCAAACAAGCACATGAGTACCTGATCATCAGGGGTTATCCAAAAATTTCCATTCTTTGAGACAGCACTGTTTCAGCCAGAATGCCACATCAGACGGTGCAGCAGATTCCTGCAGGTCAAAAAACATTGGGGATGGTAAGAAGATGATCTTACTAATGCAGAGAACAGTTTCAACAGCACTAGAAGAGAAGTTGCCCTCTGCTGATGCATGTTTAGCATAAGAGTTCCCGCAAGCTTCATCTGAATTGAATGTCATGAGCTTAAGTTTTTACAATAGCTAATGCAACAGAAAAAATGGAAGCAGAAATTAATGCGTCAACTAGGTAAGAGTGAGATATTGGCTTACCATCAGCTATTGTAAATTGCCAGATAGAGCCGCAATCATGAAGAACACGAAACACATATCAAGAGTTAATTTAAATAGTAACATCTTGATCAGCGTCAAGAAATACAGGTTCTACCTAGAGCATAAAGTTTCACTGCCTGTGCAGAGGAGAAAGTCCTTTTACTATGCATAACCACACAAAAGGGTGGCGTTGTATGGTTTTGTAACAGTAATGAGCCGGACTATAAGGTTGTATCGAATATATCAGGATGAATGAACGTGGTTGTATTCACATTTAAACAGTCTTGTGAAACAACAGTATTACAGCTGTCTTGTGAATGCATTAAATGCAGCAAAGCCGATAAAATCAAGTTTTGCAAATTAGTTCTCTATAGCACACAAAATTCTCTATAGCACACAAAATATCTGCATACCCAACTGCAAACTCCTTTGTGCCATCATCTGTTGTGTCTGTATCATACTTGATGAGCAGTATTTAGAACAAGAGGGTGCGATAAAACTGTGATTAGATGATAAAACATGATTTGACAAACTGTGATTAGCACAGTAGACCAACAGGTATCACTGTCTCACTACCTCTTCAATGGGATGAGAAGATGTTCGCTAAGCTGGGGAACTATACACATGCCCACACAAGCCCGCCGCCTCTTACTGCGGTCTGCTTCAGAGTAGTGGAGAGTCCAGCCTCTCTCTATCTCTTGATCGAAGCTGAGTTCCAGAGCCCGAACTGTGCAGGGAGGTGAGAGCAACTAAATCAAGCCGGTACCTCTCAACCTCCCGCAGAAGCCCAGGCTCTTTTTCTCCCAGCAAAGTAACATTCCAGGTTCCTAAAGCCCGATTACCTGTCCGGGATCAGTCCGCTGAGTCCTTCATTTGTGGTTGCCACCCAATTCACAATGCACTGGCCCTTTCATCCCTTACGCAGGTGGTGGGTCCAAGGGAGGTCGGCCCCTAGTCACTCTCACGGGCTAAGCCTGAATGAGCCCCACAGGTACTCTCACACAACCCCAGTCCTGGCTCCAGGGTGGAGCCCTAGTTGCTCCATACCAAAGACGTCACAGGACTCAATATTTTAGCTTCCATTAAATGGCACCTTTTTTATTGACTACAAAGCAAAAACCCCACAACAGTATCATCTTAAAACGATCTATTCTCAAAACATGTTGTATGCATCTAGCAAAGATAACATTGACAATGCTGAAGATTTGTTGAAAATGTCTGCTAGACTTTTAGAAAAGCTGTCTTTGTTAAAGTTGTTATTAAAAGCAACACCCAAAAAAGACCATGTTACAATATCATAAGTTGGAAAAAAAGCAGTGAAATCAAAATTTTTGAAAGTCAGTATTGAAAAAACATTTAATGAACCACCAAGAAAAATTTCTACTATGCAGTTTAAGCGTAGCAAGGCTTTTGCATCCATGTACACGTGTTTTACAGAAATTACACAAGTGTGTTCACCGCCTCATAATCTTCATGATTTTGTTCACCACTTTCTATAGAAACTCGTGGCTTTAAATCTAAAATAATAGCCAGTTTCCTGTAAAACACCAGCGATATCCTTAAAGGACCATTGAGAAAAACTTCATTTTTAACATGGTCAAAACCAATACTAACCCAAAGTAGTATGCTGAACAGGAAAACAATGTCATAATAATAATCAGTTTTAACCCGGTTAACATTTTTTACTATTTGTAGTTGTTTCAGTGGTGTTGACAAAGTAAGTGGCATCCTCATTAAATGTGTACTATGAGATAGGATATTTAAATTCGGCCAGTCTGACTTCCCTAATATCTTTTAGGTTTATAGTTTTGGACAAGCTGATAACTATGCATTGCGAGACAGCATGAAAGAAAATCCCTTTACAGTCATGGCCGATTTTTACTCGTATTATTGTGACGCTTTGCGTCAGATAGCCAAAAAAAAGAGCTCAAAACCTTTATATTTTAGCGTCACAAAAATTATAACAACAAAACTAGTAAGTAGAGTTAAAGAAAAGGGTTAGCGATCCGGAGGGAGCAGCACA
>JAOTQW010000008.1:2688308-2730490 GCA_026260075.1 Sisor rabdophorus
CAACTCTTAAAGGGCAATACACATAAATAATGTGGTATACAGCATAGTAGTGGCCATTACACACAGGGATCTTTCCGTTTATGGGGTTTGTACATTTATCAAATCTTTCCAATCCACCCATGATGCATACCAGCACCATTGTTTTATGAGCCTGCCTTTTCTTACCTAAAATGGTTTCACTCTTTATTCTGATTCTGGGTTGGATTCCTGGGCAAGTAATCTTTCTGTGTGAAATTTACATATTTCCATCATGTACTTCGGTTTCCTCGCACAGTCCAAAAATATGTACATTATAGTGCAATAGTGATTCAAATTTTCCCCTGTTAGTGTATGTGGCCCTGCAAAGGACTGATAACCTGTCCAATGTACCCCTGCCACTTGTACTATGTGCGCTGGGATGGGCTCTAGCCGAAAACTTTGAAATTAGGGCATAAGTGGGTGATGAAATGATGAATGAATTAATAAATTTTAAATGTCTTGTTTTTACTAACAATCATATTTTGTAACTCTTCTTCATAAAAAACACCATAAGTATTGTCACCATTATAGTCACTTAACCTGCGTGGTGTGACATTAAAAAAATTACTTTTAATATTCTAACAGTGTCACCAATCTTGTATTTAAACACAGGCTTACTGTGTGAGTCCATAGACCTATATATATTATCTAGCACCACAGGCAACAGTCTCATTTTCATGCTTTTGTTTGTAGCTTTCATTATATCCATCTGTGTTGTCTTGAAGTATGTCAGTGTATCGCTTTTAAATAAAACTACACATGACTTTTTAAGGTTTTTTAAAACTTTTTCGAAAATCTTTTCCTTTATCTGTTTGTAATCTAGGCAGCGTGGTGGCGTAGTGTTTGGCATGTTTGTCTCTCAGCAAGAAGGTCGTGGGTTCGCAAGCACACGGAGAACGTGCAAACTCCGCACAGAAAGACCCCAAGCCCAGGATTCGTATGGCTGAAATTACAATAATTATTATAGTCATTGTTTGTCTGAGCGTACCTTCATTACAAATATGAATGTACAGCAAGGACCACTATCACTCTCAGTAAGCACATTAGATTGCACAACAACTATCGAGCATTTTGGCTAAATGACAGAATTTACTCAGTTTGTAATTTGTTGGACAGTGAAGTCTTCTAACTTGCTGCAGCAAGATGTCTTTAGACCTGCAAAAAACATTATGCAAAAAGAAGAGGTTTTCTGCTCAATGCTATTTGTACTATTTGAGTAGTTTTACACACATGTTCTCATGCTTCCTTTCAATCCACTCATGTTCACAAGCATCAGGATAGTGTAGGCGGGTGACTCACTTATTGTTATTTTGTTGCATTTCAAAGCACTGGCTATGCTTTATCTAAACCTCTGATTTAATGAATCCTGGGATTAAGCAACTACATACTTTCTTAGTGAAGACAAATAACTAGTTTGCATCTGCATTAAACCCATTTATATGTCAAGATGATTGACACAGAACATATCATTGCGAATTGGAAAATTTACCAGATACAAGAAAGAAGTCTTTTCTTTTATATATTCAAGACCAGAGAATGTGGTTTAAAAAAATACTGAGAGCCATGGTAATTTCTATAGACCTAGAGACTGTATTCTATGCAAGTGGCAGGTGAGTAACAGGTATTTACACAACTCCTGGGTCCACATGCGTTATACCGTACCGATGATCTCTTTATACCGAAGCGATGATCTCTTTGGCTAGCATTCATGTGACTACTTTAGCGTTTCTCTGTTACACAGGAAATCTTCCACCCATCAGAAGAATTTATCTACCATTACAACATGGTATTTGAATAGTCTGCACAACCTACTTTTATGTTTTGCCACTTGTTTAGTAGTATTGTTTTGGGCACATACTAGATAAGTGCGAGATATGTCACACCGTGAAATTTTCGCACGAGGAATGGACTAGCAGGACAGTACCAGAGATCATCTGAGACAAAATAGCAGGAGGAGCTTTCTTATTAAGAGAAAAGGAGGGCTGCAGTTTCAGCATAAAAAGATATTTCAAAACAGAAAATACAATGTTCTTTTCTTCATGGAAACAGGACATATAGACTTTGCGGTCAGATAGAAACAACTAAACTAGTATTATTCCCAACACCGTTACCATAGCAGATCCAGTTTAGAATCGTTTATCTGGCAAAACTTGATACATTCTTCATGATAACATATACATTCTATAGTGATCTGTTTTTGCTAAATCTGTAACTAGGACAGTGCAGTGGCGTAGTGGTTAGCATGGTTGCCTCACAGCAAAAAAGTCCCAGGTTCGATTTGCGAGCAAGGGATCTTTCTGTGTGGAGTTTGCATCTTCTTCCTGCGCTTGTGTGGGTTTACTCCAGATACTCTGATTTTCTCTCATAGTCCAAAGACATGTACACAGGTTGATTGGTAATTCTAAATTGTCTGTTGGAGTGTGTGTGTGTGTGGTCCTGCAATGGACCGGTGACCTGTCCAAGGTGTATCCCTTCCTTACGCCCTATGTGCGCTAGGATAGGTTCCAGCAGACCCCTGTGACCATGAGTATTTTTTTCAGCAATCACAAATCAAGGAAAGTTCAGAAATATATATTAGAATCTTGCAGTGGCATAACATTGCTTTTCCAAAATCAGGTTACAATTGTGGTAGCAATAGGGGTGCAAATTTTTCCTCTAAAATTTCTTTGATCAAAATCTCATTTGATAACGATCCACTGTTACTGTATGCAGAGGCTATTGTATTCAAAATGCTGTTTTTATATGGGATGGGAAATGCTAGCCCTCTCTTTCAGTACTTAAACATTTATTTATTTATGTAATAAATGCTTTATTTATGTAATAAATGCTTTATTTATGTAATGTAGTGCTTTCAAAAGAAAAAAAGAAGAGATAAAAATTAAAATAAAATCAAAGAGCTAAAATAAATAAAAACAGTTAAATATATAATAATTGTCATTGAGATTGAAGTACAGTGGTTTTAATGGGTGCAAAACTAAAAATATGTGTTTGAGTCTGGATTTTAAGATGGATAGTGTTTTAACACATCTAATATCTGCTGGTAGCTGGTTTCAACTGTGGGCTGCATAATAGTTAACAGCTGATACTCCTCGTTTCGAGTTGATCAATGTTATATTGAACGTACTCAATTCTATTGATCTAAGTGAGCTGGTTTATACTTGATTTAAACTTAGAGCATATGTGAAATATATTTAGGTGCTGGACCGATGAGCAATTTATAAACAAGAAACAGTGATTTATTAAATTACTGACAAGAAACTATTTATTGAATCAATTCTAAATGTAACACAGCAAGGGTAAAAACCTGAGTATGATGTGTGTGTGATGTTATCGTATTTTCTGGCTTTAGTCAGAATCCTGGTGGCAATCCTGTATGTACTGCAGCTGTCAATTTTTTTTTTGCGCATTAGAATAGTCCAGTTAACTCGTAATAAAATTATGAACAAGAGACTACTGGTCCTAATTATAACATGAACATTAGAACATTTTGATAATAATTTTTAAGACTTTGTTTAGCTGCCATGGAACGTTGGTTCATTCAGTCAAAAAGAGGGGTAAAGTTATGAGGTTTCACTGTCAGTTTGGATCAAACTGGATCAATATTTGGTTTTTAGCTCTTTTTAATTATCTTTCATTGGCTAAATAGTACATAAACATGAATGGTGTCTGATAGCACTGAATTATTGAAGAAAAGGAAGACACAAAAAGGGGCACTTTGCAGTATAAGGGCAACAAAGGCATGTGCACTACATTTGCATGTGCCTGATGTGTTGAATGAGAGGGTAAGATGTCCTTGGTGCAGAAGCTAGCATAAACTTCATCATAATCCTGTCTTTTAGGTATACCCATATAAGTTTTACCCATTTTTCTATCCTGAAATATTTGCAGTTCACTATAAATATTGGCAGAGATTGGATACAAGTTTCTGCTATCCATCTGTTGCAATGTAAGTGTTTTTTAAACCCCACTAGGCCAAGATGTTGTGGGAGCAGTTTCTCTGTTAATCACACAGCATTCCAACTAAGACAATACTGCACCTCAAAATTAAATGAATAAATGCTTCATAACAGGAGGACTGTTTGGTGAATGCAGTGGTGCTTTGTGTATTTATTTTATTATACTGACTGCACAAGTAGGGGTGCATGAAAGGGGGCATAGTGACACCCCTATTTTTGCAGTATATAAAATATACATTTACATTTACAAAATATAGCATTAATAATTAGTATTATGCAATGCTTATGTCATCCAAACTGTATTTAATTTTTTTCTTATAATATAACAAACATACAAGCAGATTTTTTTTTACAGATCGAAGGGTAAGTATAAAGAATGGAATATCTCTTTCTCGCACCATTTCTCTTAATTTCTATTTCTATCTTTTCAGGAGTGAGTGAATGAGTGAGTAAGTAAGTGAGTAAATAAGGGAGTGAGTGGGAGTTAAAGCCTGAGAGGGAAACAGAGCTGAAAAGGCAAAAAAGCCTCTTTCCTCCATTTAAATATTTTTTGTTGTTGTTAATCTAAGACTTCATAACAGTGTTTTTATTTAATCTAATATGACTTTTTATTTCTGATATTTCTTTAAAATAGTCTTCATCATTCCAAGCAATTAGTTTTTTAGTTTTCTTTCAATTTGACAGAAAATTGCAAAGACATGTCCATATCTTAGCTCTGCAATATTTTACCTTGTGTTTTGGACACGTCATAACACATTAATTGAAATTGTCTCTTTTTTGTTTCTATTCTAAAGTACTCAAAATGAGAGATGTCCCTTCTCATGATAAAGGTATGCAGCCCTGCCATCTTCTTTCTGGAGCATGACAACCATGCGCCCGTTGACATTGTTAACTTTTTCTGAAATAAATACAACTGTTTGTTTTTACTTTTAATTTTGTGAGTTTGTGTGATGTTTAAATTGTTTGTGGTACAAGCAGTGATTAATTAAACCGAATTAGATTTAATTTAATTTGGGTTTTAATTGTAAATACTGTGCCAAGCTTTGAATTTAAACATTTCTTTGGAAAATCCAATGACATTTGCTGATTCAGAGCTTCGTATTAAAAATGCTACAGAAAGAATGTGCTTAGATTGATGTCATAATGATATTGAAAGCATTTCTTTTCTGACATCAAAGTAATGGTTATTGAATTTTTCATATGCCAGCTACTTACATTTAACCAGAAGTCCAGATTAAATTGGAGATTAAGGTATGCCTTTCTCTCAAGCATTTCTTGCTGTACACTGTCATGCACATTTGACATGCACGTAATACAACATAATACAGAAAAAAAATACTAATATAGCTACACCCCATAATTTCTGCAACTAATTACCTTTACTTATTTTTCACCTTTTTTTATATTAGAAACAAAAGATAAAGAGAAGAGACAACTCTCTAGACATATTTCATAGTCTTCTGACATGATTTTGCTATAAATACAAAATTTCATAAACAATGTGGCTGTAATTTCACTTGTTTGTTTTATTAGTGTATTTGTGATATTCTGTGTTCACGTTAATGTTTGATCACGTATTTATTCACATATTATTTTCATTAATAAATGACAGAAAATTGCATAAAATATTCACTTTATTCTTCTTTGATAATGATCTTTTTGCATGATATTTGCAAGAGAAAAAATGTTTGATATACTGTTTGTTTCTGACTGTCTTAACATTTTTATTGGTAGGCTTCCACCACCACCAGTAGCAGTTCTACATAAGGCTTTATTCCTACTCTTGTTCATAAAGTGATGCTGAGAAGAACCTAATCTACAAGTTGTGGAGCTTCTTATTCCTGTTCACCAGTTTTCTGATTTGGAACATGTTTTTTCCCCAGTTTGACACATCCAAAAATTTAAGTGAGCCTGTTGAAAGTTGAAAATGAACATAAAAATAAAAAAATCAACAAAGAAGCACAAAGACATGTTGTTAATGTAATTGGACCCTAAATTTGTGCATGTGGTAATGACCTTAAAATGGGCATCGCCTATTCTGTAATGGACATTCAATCTTTACACTTTTGTTTCTACTGGACATTTTGTGTTTACCGGTGATATGATCAACAGGAAAACTAAAAAAAAACAACAAAAACAACAACACCACTTAACATGTCTCGACTAACCACTGGATTGAAAATTAGAATTAAACTAGTGCTGTTTACCCATGTTATGAAATACTGCTGGGTTTATAGATTTTCACTAACTGAAAGAACTGATAAGCAAACACATTACATATTCAGTTCAAATTATTTATATTGCATTGCCAATTTTTTTTTATGGAAATTAGGTACAATTAAGTGTAAGTTATATTTTTACTTTTCTTATAAAGTATCCAAGGTCAATTCTAAGTATTACATTTTTGTTTCTTCATGAATTAGGTTAACCATGAAATTGTATGTTTTGTTTTATATATAGTGTTTATCCAGCAGTTTATTGTAAATACACATATATCATACTGAATAGAAAGGCATATAGCTTACACTGTTGTATGCGTTATTGTAATCACATTTAAAATATCTTCATACTTTTGTGTAAACATTATTGCAATATCATAACATAAAAAAGGAAACAAGTAGATTTTATTTTTTTCATAATTTTGGTGTTCTTTTTTGCAAATTAGAATTTAGTATAGTGTTACACTGGTACTAACAGTTGTTCTAAAAGTTTAAAACATGACTTATTATTTGTGAATCACAATCAGAATAAATAAAAAGTAAACATATACAAACTTATGATTACTTTCACAGGAAGGACATACACACCAAGGGAGGTGTGAGGCCAGTATTTTACACACATAATTTCATACAAAACAGCCTCAAGTGGGTTTCATTGTGATGTAATTTTTCACTGTGATCTACTGCTTTAACAATTAATGCATGTTTGATTGCTAAAAAAATAATGTATGCTGAGAGAAAAGATGATATCCACATTTTCTGCAGCTATTTACCATTGCAGTAATGTATTTAGGTTGCAACCAAATCCCCTTTTAGATTACACACTACTGGCCTCATTTCATCCCTCAGTATCTTCTGCCTGGAAATATCTTCTGTCTAACCTTCCTTCTTCGTTTTCAAGATTATAAAACTACACATCATAATAAACAATCGACACCAGTAATCTTTTCATTTTAAATTGTATAAGGGATGCTTTTTAACTATATACTGTACATATACAAGCTTTACAGTTACAATGACTTTAACCGTTATAACCTGTATGTAGTTTAAAACAGAGCATGACCTTTTGGGTTGGACTGTGAATTTCTGTAGTATTGTGTTACAGTAACGTAAACTCAAAGTAATGATCAGATAAATCAGTACAACATAGAACAACCATTCTGTATTCTTGTGCATGGTATAATAAAGTATTTTGTATGTGTGTGTGTATATGCTGGGTGGGTTAATAAAATTATTAAAAGTGAACTGAATCACTGATAATTATATTTTTTTGATTATTTGTATTTTTTTCTTACACACATTAGAAGTTGCATGTTTTATTTATAACTTGGTTTCTATACAATTCTAGCAGTTTTTGCTAATTATTTCAAAAGTGTCAATAAAATCCTTCAAATGTTCAAATGTTGTAGTGTGACTAGAAACGTGTTAAAATACAATGTTGTTTGTAGTGTAGAAGGAGAATAGCAACCCTTTTGGCCTGATTTCACCTTCTTAGCAGAGATAAGAAGAGAAAGAGTGAGAGAGAGAGAGAGAGAGAGAGAGAGATGAGGGGGATGCAGCAAAAAGCACACACATACACACAGTAGAGATTTTTTATTCATGACCAACACCCTTTCTTTCTCTTCCTTTTTCCCCACACAATTCATTTCTTAAATTACTAATGTTGTTTTTAATTAATAACAAGGTTATTAGCGGCCAATCACCTAATTCTTATAAATGCAGCAGTGACAAATCACGGTGAGATCAGATGTGAGCAGAATAGGAATATTTTTTTAGGCTTATCTTTAAAAAAACATTTTAAGATTTTTGGATTCATTACTTATAAGTGGTTGTACCCCCCCATGGTAATTTAGAGCACCAGAGAGAGCACAGCGACCTTGTACGAGCAGTAGAGCCGTTGCCATAGTAACAGGCTGCTGGCTGAAAGGGGGTAGTACTGTGTGTGAATGAAGCAGTCTGCAATTTGATCTATAGATAACCCCCTCTTTGTAGCATCCTATACACAAATCTTTTCCAGTATTAAACAAAATAAACCTCCACAAAAATATATTTACCAAATGACATTTAAAGAAAATAAATTTTTACATACAGTGTGCACATCTTGTCAAATTGATGGTTATATTACTGAAATTAAAATGTGTGGGCATGGTTTGGTTGTCGTAAAGAACTAGTTGATATGCCATCTGGTGACGGTTTGCTGTTACTACATGCGTCGTTTCACAGCACAGTTATGTTGCTAAGCAGAAGCATACTGACGTAATGCGTTCAGCATGGGTGCGGCACATACAGTCACGTGGGCTGACACAGTCCACCGCATGGTGTCACTGTGAACGAGACAAAAAGTCGCTTAAACTTTTTTATCGCCAGTGACGTAAGATATGACGCAGGGCAGATACATCAGACAAGAATACAAATGAAATAAAAACAAACAAACAAACAAACCACACTGTTCATCACACTGAATAAAATAAATATATATTTATAGAAACAACAACAGAAACAAATAATATTAATTTAAATATTTGTTATTTTTATTTATTTTTTTTCATTTAATGTATTTTTTAAATCATTCTTTATTCTTTTAATTTATTCTCTTAAGTTCAGTTACTAAAAATGTAATCCTTTTCATCATTCGACATCAGAGAAACTGCAGTTATACATCAGGACGCCTTGTGGCACTATAGGAATACACATACTAAGTATTGCACATTTAAGCCTCCATATCACCACAATGAGACGAGATAACAAAGCGAGAGCTACCAAAGTGGACGTCCACCTATTATCCACCAATTCTTTCAGCAATTAAGGAATTATTTTACTGAGCATTGTATTGTACTTGTACACAATATGGGGTGTGGATATTTACGTACAATCTGGAGGTACACATATTTGGTTTTTCATTACGTTTGTCTGCTGCTTTTTTCCGACGTCCTTTCAAGCCACATTCGTTATTCTCTACAAGAGGAATCAAAGATTGGGACAATTATTGGAAATATAGGCAAAGATTTGGGCCTGGACTCGTCTGCGCTGACCGGAAGAAATCTAAGAATAGTGACTGGATTAAAGCAGGAGCTTTTTAATGTAAACCAAAAAGACGGCTCATTGTTCGCTACTCGAAGGATTGATAGAGAGGAGCTGTGCGCTACGACTAACCCGTGTCTCATCAGTATTAAAACAGTGATTGAAAATCCTCTTGAAATGCATCAAATCACAGTTGAAATAGTAGACGTGAATGATAACCCACCTACATTTCCAGACAATGTGTACAATTTGGAGACACTCGAAAGCGCGATGACTGGAACGCGATATCAGTTGGAAGGTGCGCACGACGCAGATATCGGCTCCAATGCCTTGCAGTCTTATAAACTAGCACAGAACTCTTTTTTTCGTTTGGAAACAGACGATTTTGGAGAAGGAGGTAAAGTCCCTGTCCTCGTTTTACAAAGACTTCTCGATCGGGAAAATAGTGCAAGACATACTTTATTATTAACGGCGATAGATGGTGGAAAGCCACAAAAAACAGGGACTTTAACTATTAATGTTGTTGTGTCAGACATCAATGATAACGCACCTTTTTGTGGTAAACAGAAATATGCAGTGACAATCAAAGAAGATGCTCCAGATGGCACTTTTTTGCTACGAATTAACGCGACAGATTCGGATGAGGGAGAAAATGGTCAAATTGAATTCTCATTACGAAGTAAGTTTAAAAATGGAGCGTCCGATCTCTTTGATTTGAACAGTAAAACGGGCGAATTACGAATTAAAGGCGGTCTTGATTTTGAGGAAAAACAAGTCTATGAACTAAAGATTGTGGCTGCTGATAAAGGAGCAGTGCCGCTGTCAACGCAGTGTAACGTCCTTGTGAAAGTTGAAGATGTAAATGATAATCGACCGGAAATCGATATCACCTCCTTATCTGACCGAATTTCTGAGGATGCTCGTCCCGGCACTGTAGTTGCTTTGATGGGAGTGACAGATTTGGATTCAGGTGTAAATGGACAGGTAGTGTGCTCTTTATCAGAGAACATACCATTTGAACTTAAGCAATCATCAGATTCAAATTTTTATACTTTAGTTACAAAAAGGAACTTAGATAAAGAATCACAGCCTTTTTATGATATTGTCATAACAGCAAAAGATTTGGGAACTCCCCCTACGTCATCAACAAAAACAGTTCATGTTCAGGTTGTTGATGTTAATGACAACAGCCCTGTGTTTATTCAAAGCCCATTTATCTTCTATGTAGCTGAAAACAATAACCCGGGCATGACCGTTTTTTCGGTTAGCGCAATTGATGTAGATGATGGTGAAAACGCAAGAGTCTCTTATTCAATAGATAATTCAAACTTAGACATAAGTGTGACATCATTAATAAACATTAATGATGAAAACGGAGCGGTTTTTGCGCTCAAAAGCTTTGACTTTGAGACACTTAAAAGTTTTCAGTTCCACGTCCTCGCTACGGATTTTGGGACTCCGGCACTAAGCAGCAACGTCACAGTGAACGTGTTCATTCTGGATCAGAACGACAACATTCCAGTGATTTTATATCCAGTAAGGGCTAACGGTTCAGCTGAAGGGGTGGAGGAGATTCCCCGTGATGTCAATGCAGGACATTTAGTGACTAAAGTGAGAGCCTATGACGCAGATATTGGATACAACGGCTGGTTATTATTTTCGCTGCAAGAAGTGAGTGACCACAGTCTCTTTGGTTTGGACCGCTATACAGGACAGATAAGGACTCTTCGGCCAATTACAGAAACAGATGAAGCTGAACATAAACTGGTTATTCTGGTCAAAGACAATGGCAACGTTTCACTTTCGGCAACAGCGACTGTAATCATTAAACTTGTGGAGCCCAAAGAGGCGTTTGCACCTTCCGATGTTAAAAGTTCGGTAAAAAATATAGAAGAATATAACATCACATTTTATCTGATCATTACCTTAGGATCGGTTTCAGTTCTTTTTATCCTCAGTCTCATAATATTGATTGTAATGCAGTGCTCCAAATCTACAGACTATACATCCAAGCATTTACAAAATACAAGTTATGATGGGACACTCTGTCACAGCATCCAGTACAGATCCGGAGACAAACGCTACATGTTAGTTGAACCAAGAAGAAGCGTTGGTTCAAATATAGTTCCAGGAAGTAATGGAAATACTTTAGTGGTACGGGATCGGAGGAGAACTTCGGGAGAGGTAAGAGCTGACAAAACAAAATAAGCAGTTAGATGTTTGTTTATAATTTTTTTCTTCTTTTGTAAACCTCTTAAAAAGAATTTCACATTAGTTATAGTTTTACACATTATTTGGTATTCCTTCTGAGGCAATTTAATATAATTTAAACAAATTTAGGCCCATAACAATTTCTATGTATAGTTTTGGTACTTCCACCAGATTTATGCAGAAATGTGATGCTGTCCATAGTGCTGAATTAATTGGTCTGGCGTATATACGGTATAACAACTATGCAACTGTGATGCAAACTATGATTTAGTTTATGCACTGATAATAATGATAATAATAAATCTGCGATAAACTGGCGACCTGTCCAGGCTGTACCCTCTGCCTTTCGCCCTATGTGCGCTGGGATAGGCTCCAGCAGACCCCGTGACCCCGGGTTCTGGAATAAGCGGGTATAGAAGATGTATCAAGAACAGTTGATACAATGAATGAAACAATGAATGAATGAATAAATGTTATTTTTGTTGTTTTTGCTGTATTTCTTTATATGCCATCTTTCTAATGCCAGACGTCTGCTAATAAAGATTTTAATGTGTTCTAATAATGTTAGATACGCTGGCAATTTTTTATGGACGATTTTGTTGTTGATTTTAAATCCCAAAACTTTTCCGAATGTTTTACATGCTTAAGGCATATAAAACAATTAAAGTGAATTGGCAAAAAGTAGGACAATAAGATGTGCATAACATTATTTTGCTTGTTTTAGAAAATTGCTGTCTTGCTCCACAGGGCGTCGGTATAACTCCATTAGTTTACCCATTATTCCGCTGCTTTCCTGGCTAAAAAGTGTGCCTGGTTGGTGTGAGAAGTAGAACGATTTCTGGAGCGGATGTATACTTTTTATTTGTGTATTTTTATTAGATTATCCCACACCTGTTCGTTACATTGGTAACAGTTTGCTGTCGTTTATGTTGCGCATTTCTTTTCGTCGGCAATGGACGACAACGGACAAAGGCGAAAATGGGCGTACTTTTGGATTGCGCTGTATTCCTTTTGGCTATTGGGCTTCGTAAAACAGGTTTCTGGTCACATAAGGTACTCTATTCCTGAAGAGACAAAGGATGGTGCAGTTGTAGGAAACATTGCTAAAGATTTGGGTATTGATGGCAGTCGATTAATAGACAGACGACTGCGTATCGTTTCTGGTTCTAAGGAGGCTCTTTTTAAGGTAAATCAGGACAATGGAATATTGTACGTCCAAAAGAAAATCGACAGAGAGGAAATATGTGACAATACTGATGTCTGCTTGATAAATATAAAAATTGCTGCCGAGAATCCTCTTCAGATTTTTTATATTGGGATTGAAATAGCTGACATAAACGACCACGCTCCCAGTTTTGCAGATAAACAATTACATTTCGAAGTAGCAGAAAATAAGGCGCCTGGTGCGCGACTCGATTTGCAACCTGCGCGTGATCCAGATATGGGAGCTAATTCTATTCGTACTTACAAATTAAGTCAAAATGAACATTTTACATTAGAAATAAAAGACGTTGACGGGGATAGAATTCCTTCGATAATTTTACAAAAATTTTTGGATCGGGAAAGTATCCTAGAACATCGATTACTTTTAACAGCACTAGACGGGGGAAATCCACAAAAATCAGGGACTCTTAACATAACTATAACTGTTCTTGATACAAACGACAATCAGCCTGTGTGCAGCCAAGATGTATATTCATTATCGTTAAATGAAAACATCTCTGTTGGAAAAACTGTACTGAGAGTGAATGCTACCGACCCAGATGAAAGCAGTAATGGAAAAATAGAGTATTCATGGGGTAGAAACACAAAAAGTAAAATCAAGGATATTTTTAATGTAGACCATATTTCAGGTGAAATTCAAATTAAAAAAGAGATCGATTTTGAGGATATTCAGATTTACAGAATAAACATACAGGCCTCTGATAAAGGACAGCCTCCTCTCTCTGTGGACTGCAAGGTTATCATCAAAATAATAGATGTGAATGACAATAAACCTGAAATTGATGTTACTTCAATACTAAACACTGTTCCAGAGGACTCCAAACCAGGTACTGTTATTTCTCTTATAAGTGTTACAGATAGAGACTCTGGAATGAATGGAAAAGTCGTTTGTAGAATCTCAGGTGATTTGCCATTTGAACTAAAGCCATCTGTTGAAGACAACGTGTATTCCTTAATTACAAGTAAACCCTTAGACAGAGAGCTCATATCTCGCTATGACATTGTATTAACAGCTGAGGACATGGGCCAACCTGCTTTATCTTCTTCAAAATATCTGATTGTGGATATATCAGACATAAATGATAACCCTCCACAATTTCCTCAAAATCCACTTGAGCTCTACTTAATGGAAAACAATGTTCCAGGCTCTTCTATATTCTCAGTGAGTGCAAATGACAAAGACATGAATGAAAATTCAGAAATCACGTATCAAATATTAAAAGGTGAAGTGAGGTCTAATGAATTGTGGTCAGTTTTAAATATAAATACAGAGACGGGTGTTATACATGCACTGAAGAGCTTTGACTTCGAAACAACAAAAACTTTTCAGTTTCATGTGCTAGCTACTGATTTAGGAACACCACCACTAAGCTGCAACGTCACAGTGAACCTTTACATTCTTGATCAAAACGACAACGTTCCAGTGATTTTATATCCAGCTAGTACTAACGGTTCTGCTGAAGTGGTGGAGGAGATTCCCCGGAATATTATCACAGAATATTTAGTGACTAAAGTGAGAGCCTATGATGCGGATGTAGGCTACAATGGCTGGTTATTATTTTCACTGCAGGAAGTGAGTGACCACAGTCTTTTTGGTTTGGACCGCTATACAGGACAAATAAGGACCCTTCGACCATTGACAGAAACTGATGAGGCTGAACACAAACTTGTCATTCTGGTCAAAGACAATGGAAATGTTTCACTTTCAGCAACAGCGACTTTCATCATTAAACTTGTAGAGTCGAAGGAGCCTTTTGCTCCAGCCGATGTAAAAAATGCAGTAAAAGACGAGGAAGAAAATAACGTTACATTTTATTTAATTATTACCCTGGGATCGGTTTCATTTCTTTTTATTATAAGTATCATCGTGCTTATTGTAATGCAGTGCTCCAATTCTACAGACTATTCCTCAAAATATTTACAAGATACAAATTATGATGGGACACTGTGTCACAGCATACAGTATAGATCTGGAGATAAACGGTACATGTTAGTTGGACCCAGAACGAGTCTTGGTTCTACCATAGTTCCTGGTAGTGCTGCGAATACTCTGGTGATAGAGGAGCGCAGGATGAATAAGGTAAGCGCTATTTTAATTGGTAATTGTAACAATCTTAACTAATTGTACAATAAGCTTTCTTGTTGACATGCTTTTATCAATGATGTATCAATACGTCCTCAAGCTTTCAGTGGTGCAGCTGTTGTGTATTAGTTTGCTCTCTTGTTTTCGGATACTTTTCTAAATTACGGAAGAAAGCTGTAATGTAGGAAATTTATTTAAATTTATTTGAATTTAAAAGAATTTAGGCCTTAATAAACTATTCAGAAAATGAAGGAAAAACATAACAAACACTGAACAAAACAATGTATCTCCAAGTCAATCACACTTCTGTGAAATTAAACTACCCACTTTGGAAGCAACACTGACTGACAATTAATTTCAGATGCCATTTTGCGAATGAAATAGACAACAGGTGGAAATTATAGGTAATTAGCAAGAAAACCCCTAATAAAAAGTGGTTTTGCAAATGGTACCAACAGACCAATTCTTAGTTTCTATGCTCTCTGAATAATATTTTGGTCACTTTTTAAAGCTGGCGGTGCTTTCCCTCTAGTGGTAGAATGAGACAGAGTCTCATCCATGATGGCACATCAATGCGAGCTGTAGTAAGAAGGTTTTCTGTGTCTGTCAGAGTAGTTTCCAGAGCATGGAGGCTCTACCAGGAGACAGGCAGTACATAAGGAGACATAGAGGAGGCTGTAGGAGGGCAACAACCCAGAACCGGGACCAATACCTCCACTTTTGTGCAAAGAGAAACAGGAGGAGCACTGCAGGGCCCTGCAAAATGACTTTCAGCAGGCCACAAATGAACATGCGTCTGCTCAAACGATCGGAAACAAACTCCATGAGGGTGGTATGAGGGCCCGACATCCACTGGTAGTGGTTTTGCTTACAGACAAATATCGTGCAGGACGTTTGTTGTTTGCCAGAGAACACCAAGAATAGCAAGATTCGCCAAATTGCACCCTGCTCTTCACAGATGAAAGCAGGTTCGCACTGAGCACATGTGACATACGTGAGCTAGTTTGGAGACGCCATGGATAATGTTTTGCTGCCTGCAACATCCTCCAGCATGAATAATTCAGCAGTGGGTCAGTAATGGTGTGGGGTGACATTTCTTTGGAGGGCCGCACAGGGCCTCAGCAGAGGTATCAAAATGAGCTCCTCAGACCTCTTGTGAGACCATAGGCCGGTGAGGTTGCCCCTGAGTTTTTACCTAATGGCAGACAATTCTAAACCTTATGTGGCTAGAGTGTGTCAGCAGTTTCTGCAGGACGAAGGCATTGATGCTATGGACTGGCCTGCCAGACCTGAATCCAATAAAGCACATATGGGAAATTATGTCTTGCTTCACACCATGTTGCACCACAGACTTTTTAGGAGATGGCAGATGCCTTAGTCCAGAGAAGATCCATAAGGAGAACATTGGCCACCTCATCAGGAGCATGCCTAGGAGGAGGTTAGACAGAAATGTGGCGGCCGCACACACTACTGAGCCTCATTTTTACTTGTTTTAAGGACATTACATCAAAGTTGGATCAGCCTGTATTGTGTTTTTAGACTTAGTGTGGCTCTAAATTCAGAGCTTCATTAATTAATACATTGGATTTTTATTGATTTTGTTGTCAGCAAATTTAACTATGTAAAGAACAAAGCATGTAATACAAAGATTTCATTTATTCAGATCTAGGATGTATTATTTAATTGTTCCCTTAATTTTTTGGAGCAGTGTTTTAGTACATTGGTTGACAGACTTTGTATTGTGTGTTTTTACGTGAACAAAAATAATGACATTTTGTACACCTATAAAAAAAATCTAATATTTAGATTAAAAAATCAAAATATGTTCTAGCGATAAACCATGTGCTATTGATTTAGTGATATAGAAATAGTGTTTAAAGGCCACTAGAAAGTCATTACATAAAGGTGGAATTTACAAAAACAAATGATCATGCTCCTCCTTTGTTTGTGGAAATATAGAAACGTCTTGAAATACTGAAATCAGAAATAAAGGGAAGACTAGCTTTTGTATTTGGTGTTACAAAAGACACTAGATCGTAAGCTCAAAGCATGCAGAGGTCAGGTACACTATTTATAACTAATATAACTAATTTATAACTATTATTGTCCTTGATATTTATGACAATCATCCTATTTTCATTCAGGATCTACACAATTACAAAAAAAGGGGTTATAATAAAATACACAATGAAAATAACAATCAACCATGCGTAGACATACCCTCACTGTTTAACATATTTCCAGAGGATACCACTTCAGAAACTGTCATAATCAGTGTAAGTGATAAAGACACTGGTGTAAATAGGAAGGTCACCAGAATTATGTATCTAGCGCTAAGCTGTAACGTCACAGCAAGGGTGTTTATTTTGAATCATAACTCAAATGTTCCAGTAAACTTCTATCTGGTAAGTGCTAACACTTCTGCTGGAAGTGTGGAGAAACAACGTCATCGCAGGAAATTTCTTTAAAATATATAGGATACAACAGTGATACAAGAGTGACCACAGTCTCTTTGGTTTGGACTGCTTTACAGGACCGATAATGACTCTTTGTCTATTCACAGAGATATCATGAGATAAAACAGATGAGACCAACTTGTAATTCTGATCAAAGCAAAGGCCACGCTTTACTTTCACAAAGCAACAGTTAATGATCAAACGTGTGGAACCCAAAGGGTATTTTGCTGAATCTGATGTTAAAAACACAGTAAAAATTAAAGAAAATAAAGTTACATTTTATTTATTCTTTACACTGTGGTCGGTATCATTTCATTTTATCATACATATTATAATGCTGATTGTAATGCAGTGCTCCAAATCTACAGACTATTCCTTAAAATATTTACAAGATGCAAATTATGATGGGACATTGAGTTACAATATACAGTACAGATCAGAAGTTAAACACTTCATGTTAGCCCTAGAGCAAGTATCGGTTCTACCATAGTTCCAGGCAGTAACAGGAAGACTTCCAGACCACAAAAAAAGAACCTCTGGTAATCTAAAACAAATTCATCTTAGGTTTGTGTCTAAGCCTCCGTTGCATATATGCATACATACACATACTGTATAGTAATATTGTTATACCGCAATATCTTCATGCTGGTCATGAAGGTAGAGCGCTGTCCATGGTGTTTAAAAGAAACCAGTCAGTTGTTACTGGTTATAATTGTATGGTGATTTATTCTTTAGCAAGAATAAATGCTATATAAGTAGTTGTTTAAAAATATATATAAGAACTTTTAATTGATCAAATAAAATAATTTGGTCCACTTCTAAAACAGATTTGAGTTGCCATATTTGGTTATTATTGGCCACACATAGAGAAAGTAATTTTAAACGAGGAGTAGAAAGAGCCCTCAGCTTTTGTTATAACTAAACCTCAAGGTGTCACTAGCATAAAGAAAAACCTATTGGAATACAGGCCTTGCTGAATTACTTCGCGTCAGTCAGCTTATCCACATAAATGAACTAACTGTTGTAAGGTTGGGAGGAGAGCGATTATCTCGGACGACGATAGTTTTATAAGAATACGGAGACTAATATTCAAATCTATTGCTTGGTAGTAGGCAGTTAAGTAAAAAGGAAAGCTGAACAGGGTTGTTTGGCGATGGAAGGTGGAAGACAAAGACGAAAATGGCGGATATATTGGATGTCGCTTTGCTTTACTTTGCTGATGTGCTTTACAGAACGAATGACTGCACAGATACGGTACTCTACTCCGGAGGAAATAAAATCAGGATCGGTTGTGGGAAATATTGCAAAGGATTTGGGTTTTGATGTAAGTACTTTGTTAGACAGGCGACTCCGTCTGGTTTCTGGTCCTTATGACGCCCTTTTTGAAATTAATCCAAACAACGGGGTCTTATCGATCCATCAAAAAATAGACAGAGAGGAGATTTGTGATGACACTATTTTGTGTTCAATTAGTCTTAAACTTATTGTGGAAAAACCATTAGAAATTCATTACGTGGAAGTTGAAGTTACCGACGTAAACGATCATTCGCCGAGTTTTATTGATAAAGAACAGCTTATTGAAATATCTGAATCCACAATGCCCGGTGAGGAATTTCAATTGCAGGCAGCACGCGATCCTGATTCAGGTTTAAATGCAGTTCGTTTTTATAAATTGAGTCAAAATGACCATTTTGAACTTGTTTTTCGGGAAAATGGAGGGGAAAGTCAAATGCCAGTTTTAAAATTACGCAAATCGTTAGATAGAGAGCAACAAAAAATGCATAATTTGATGCTGACCGCCATAGACGGCGGTACCCCAACACGATCAGGTAGCATAAATATTTCAGTAAACGTTTTAGATGAAAACGATAACAGACCGAAATTTAGCCAGGAACTTTATACTGTTACAATAGAAGAAAATGCTCCAGTTGGAGCACTTGTTTTAAGAATCAATGCCACTGATTTAGATGAAGGCTTAAATGGAAACATAACATTTTCTTTTGTTAAAAATCTTGACAAAAAAGTGTACAATACGTTCGGGTTAGACAAAAATACAGGCGATATTATCGTAAATGGCGACGTAGATTTCGAGACTACTGATACCTTTAGGGCAGTTATTTCAGCGTCAGATAGGGGAACTCCACCTAAGACAAGCAGCTGTCGAGTTGTTATAAAAGTAGCTGATATTAATGACAATAAACCCGAGATAGATATTACGTCTTTGTCTGACGTGGTCCCTGAAAATGCAAAAATAGGTACTGTTGTTTCTATTATCAGTGTAACAGACAAAGACTCCGGGATTAATGGAAAAATCCATTGTAGAACATTAGACAACGTTCCTTTTGAGCTAAAGCCATCATTTAAAGAAAATATGTATTCCTTAGTGACCAGTGTACAACTAGATCGAGAGCTTATATCATATTACAAAATAACGATAAAAGCTACAGATTTGGGACAACCTCCACTATCATCGTTTAAAACAATTGACGTCCAAATCGCAGATGTAAACGACAACAGCCCAGAATTTCCTAAAAACCCGCTTGAATTATACTTATTTGAGAACAACTTCCCTGGTGTATCGATATTTTCTGTAAGCGCGTTAGACAAAGACGAGAATGAAAATGCTGCGATCACTTACCACATTGTCAAAAAGGGAGAACATACTGTTGCGTCTTTTCTCAATATCAATTCTGAAACTGGAGTAATTCACACCCTCAGAAACTTTGACTTTGAAACGACAAAAACGTTTCAATTCCATGTGCTGGCTACAGATTCTGGAACTCCAGCACTAAGCAGCAATGTCACCGTGAACGTATTTATTCTGGATCAAAACGACAACTTTCCAGTGATCCTATATCCACTACGAGCCAACGGTTCAGCTGAAGGGGTGGAGGAGATTCCCCGGAATGTTAACGCAGGATATTTAGTGACTAAAGTCAGAGCCTTTGACGCGGATATAGGATACAATGGCTGGTTATTATTTTCACTACAGGAAGTAAGTGACCACAGTCTCTTTGGTTTGGACCGCTATACAGGACAGATAAGAACTCTTCGGCCATTTACAGAAACCGATGAGGCTGAACATAAACTGGTTATACTAGTCAAAGATAACGGCAATGTTTCACTTTCAGCAACAGCAACTGTAATCGTTAAACTTGTGGAAGCCAAAGAGTCTTTTGTCGCAGCCGACGTTAATAATGCAGCAAAAGATGTGGAGGAAAATAACGTTACATTTTATTTAATTATTACTTTGGGATCTGTTTCATTCCTTTTTATTATCAGTATTGTTGTGCTGATTGTAATGCAGTGCTCCAAACCTATGGACTATTCTTCAAAATATTTACAAGAGCCAAGTTATGATGGGACACTGTGTCACAGCATTCAGTACAGATCTGGAGATAAGCGCTACATGTTAGTTGGACCCAGAACGAGTATCGGTTCTACTATAGTTCCAGGCAGTAATGGGAACACTCTAGTCGTACCAGATCGCAGGAAAAACGCTTTAAATGAGGTAAGTTTTCTGTGCTTGGTTTGTTTTAGATTCTTTTCTCTTTTATAAAATAGCTGACGCTTTTTAAAATAAGTTATATATACGTTCATCTTGTAATTGTAAATAAAAACTGTTTCTAAGTGTATTTTAGCATCGTATTATTTTTTTATGAATGGCATTGCAGCCATATCTGTTATTAATTAAATCAAATATTACAATTACCACTACATCTATTAAGAATACAACAATAGGTTGTATTCTTTTTCGTACTCTTATTTTTATTATTCTTATTAGAATTCCTAGTATACAATAATGTAACCTATAACAGCAACTAATTAAAAGCCACTTTCATAACTTTACATTACTTTAGAGTTTTAAAAGCTTCATGGGATAAATATGTTGTATCCTGGATCTTACTCACTTTTAGCAAAACTAAACTAAATTGAAAATTGTGATAACGATTGAAAAAAATATATTTAAAGTGTATCCCGTGTTCACAAACTATTTGGTCAATAATTGTTTTGTTATTTTAGTTTTTTTAAACATATTTTACAGCTATGTCTAGTGACCGGATGGGGTCAGTGTTACATAAGAACAGAGAGTACCAATTTCTGCACAATAGTATGCACGCCTGTTTCGTAGAAGATGCAGGAAGACGTTGCCAGACGCGAGCACCGCTTTACTGTTATTT
Organism: Sisor rabdophorus; assembly: GCA_026260075.1. Lineage (NCBI taxonomy): Eukaryota > Metazoa > Chordata > Actinopteri > Siluriformes > Sisoridae > Sisor > Sisor rabdophorus. The sequence goes on from JAOTQW010000008.1 coordinate 2,709,678, forward strand.
TGTAGCAGTCGTGTCAGTCGTGTTAATATACCGAATAATGGATTGTAAAGGAATGCTATTTATTTACTGTAACCAAATATAAATTTGATTTCTTGTAATACTATTTTCAAAAATCATCAAGGATGATAAGGGGCAAACAATGGCGTATACGGCAGTACTGCTGGTTTGCGCTATGTATTTCTTTGATACTATGCTTCGGAAAGCATGTTTGTGCTCAGATAAGGTACTCTATTCCAGAGGAGGGAAAGGAGAATATTATTGTGGGAAACGTTGCAAAAGATTTGAACCTGGATGTACCTACATTGGTGAACAGACGGTTTCGTATTGTTTCTGGACATAAGGACGGCCTTTTTCAAGTAAACCAGGACAATGGTGTCTTGCATGCTCATAAAAAAATCGACAGAGAGGAGGTATGTGACAGTAGTAATCCCTGTGTATTACAGCTCAAAATCGCACTTGACAGCCCTCTGGAAATTCATTCTGTGGTAGTAGAAATTATCGATATAAATGACAACGCACCTAGATTTCCAGATAAACAACAAAGAGTAGAGATCGCCGAAAGCACAATACCCGGGGCGCGTTTCCAACTACAAAGTGCGCGCGATCCAGACATCGGCGTAAATTCTGTGCGCTCTTACAAATTAAGCAAAAACGAACATTTTGATTTGGATATAAAAGATAGGGACGATGAAAAGGTACCGTTTCTGGTTTTACAAAAGGCATTAGACAGGGAGCGTAAAGCTGAACACGAACTGACATTAATAGCAGTGGATGGAGGAAATCCATCCAAATCTGGAACATTAAATATCACTGTCGTTGTTCTGGATATTAATGATAATCGTCCGGCGTTCAGCCAAGAGGTTTACATCGTAAATGTACAAGAAAACGTTCCGATAGGCACTATAGTGTTAAAAGTGAACGCAACAGATCTGGATGAAGGCTCAAACGGAGAAATAGCATACTCTCTTGGTAACAACTTAAACCGTAAGATTTATGATGCGTTTGATTTGGATACAGTTTCGGGTGAAATACGCGTCAAAGGTGAAATCGACTTTGAAAACACTGATGTGCACAGATTAGATGTTATGGCCTCTGATAAAGGCACGCCTCCGATGACTGTCAACTGCAGGGTCACTGTAAAAATTTTAGACGTAAACGATAACGCTCCTGAAATAGAAGTTACATCACTCTCTAATATAGTGCCTGAAGATTCCAAACCGGGAACTGTAATTTCCTTAATCAGTGTTATAGACAAAGATTCTGGTATGAACGGGAAAGTTATATGTTCTTTGACATCAAACATACCCTTCGAACTAAAGCCGTCTGTGCAAGAAAATATGTACTCTTTAACTATAAAGTCGCATTTGGACAGAGAGGAAATTTCCAATTACGATATAAATCTAACAGCTACAGACTTGGGTCAGCCTTCTTTAACCGCACAAAAAAGCTTTACTGTGCAAATATCAGATGTGAATGATAATAGTCCAGAGTTTTTTCAAAATCCGATAGAAATATATGTCATTGAAAATAACACTCCTGGTGCCTCTATATTTTTTGTCACTGCATCAGATAAAGACCTGAATGAAAACGCAGTAATTTCATATACAATTCTTAAAGAACCTGGTGAAAAGAACAACATGCATACATTTCTAATTATAAATTCTGAAACTGGAGTTATTCACGCGCTGACAAGTTTTGATTATGAAAAAACCAAGAATTTTCAGTTTCACGTGCTCGCTACTGATCATGGGACTCCGCCACTAAGCAGCAACGTTACAGTAAACGTGTTTATTTTGGATCAGAACGACAACGCTCCATTTATCTTATATCCAGTCAACGCTAACGGTTCAGCTGAAGGAGTGGAGGAGACTCCCCGCAATGCTAACACCGGACATTTGGTGACTAAAGTGAGAGCCTATGACGCGGATATAGGATACAACGGCTGGCTATTATTTTCACTACAGGAAGTGAGTGACCACAGTCTCTTTGGTTTGGACCGCTATACAGGACAGATAAGGACCCTTCGCTCATTTACCGAAACAGATGGCGCTGAACATAAACTAACAATTTTGGTTAAAGACAATGGGAATTTTTCTCTTTCAGCAACAGCTACTATAATCATTAAAATTGTGGAGCCTAAAGAAGCTTTTGTTGTTTCTGATTTGAAAAACGCAGCAAATCACGAAGAGATAAATGACTCAACGTTATATTTGATCATTACTTTGGGGTCTGTTTCCTTTCTTTTCATTATGAGTATCATTCTGCTGATTGTAATGCAGTGTTCCAAATCTACAGACTATACTTCCAAATATATACACGAAACAAATTATGATGGAACACTGTGTCACAGCATCCAGTACAGATCCGGGGACAAACGCTACATGTTGGTTGGACCCAGAATGAGTATTGGTTCTACTATAGTTCCAGGAAGTGATGGGAATACTTTGGTTCTTCCAGATCGCAAGATAACTTCAGGCGAGGTAAGAGACGAAACGATTCTTTCAAAAAGTGTATCATTAGTCATTGGCATTTTTTACTGCTTTACTATAAAAGATCAACTATAGAATCGGCTTTGATAATCCAAAATATAAAGTAGAAGAAAAGGAGGCAAAATCGTTTTTGCGGCTTAAGCGATGTAGTCAGGGGTAAAATATAAAGATTTAAACTTTTTTAATGAAACCATTAACTAATAATACAAAAAAACACAGAACAACCCGCTGTTTTTAAATATCAAATGCTCAATATCAAACATTTAATTTATAATATTCGTTTTATACAGATCAGGATATATACTTTTTTGTTTTTCTTGCTATCCAATAATTGATGCTGTAAGCTATTTTTTATTTTTTTATTAAGAAGGCCATAGGGGGTCAGTGTTACATAAGGACAGTGAGAATAACGTAGCTCTGCCCATCGCTGGATTGTGCGCAAGTCCGCTTTCCTTCTTTATCTACGAGGACACCGGTTTGTCTAACAGAGAGCTGTTATTTTTTTTTTCAAAAATGTCAATCTTACAAATATAATCAGTTTTGGGTATTGTATCATTAATTTGTATGACTTTTGTATGATAATTAAACAGATATAGCATAGCGAATTAGCCAAATACGCATGTGAACAGACAGTCCATGATGCATAACGGCGGACAAAGGCGAAGATGGGGGTATTCCTGGATCGTTATAGGTTTTACTTTGCTCTTCTCTTTCGGGAAGCAAATTTCCGCTCAGATAAAGTACCATGTGCCAGAGGAAATAAAAGAGGGCTCAGTTGTGGGAAATATCGCAAAGGATTTTACTTTTGATGTCAGTACTTTGGTGGACAGGCGGCTTCGTATCGTTTCTGGGACAAACAGCGTTTTTTTCCAGGTAAATCAGAACAATGGCATTTTATATGTCTATAAAACAATCGACAGAGAGGAGGTATGTGAAGGCGTTGCTTTATGCGTCATAAATTTAAAAATCGCTCTTGAAAATCCTCTAGAGATCCATTACGTTGTGGTTGAAATCGCCGATGTTAATGATCACAGCCCATGGTTTCCCGAAAAAGAACAGCATTTTGAAATTGCTGAAAATACTTTAACCGGGGCACGCTTCGAGCTCCAAAGCGCCCGTGATCCAGACGTCGGCACAAATTCTATTCGCACATATACTCTCTCAAAAAATAGCTACTTTGGCTTAGAAATGCGGGATAATATAGAAGAGGAGAAAACCCCTGTCCTTATCGTACACAAGGCTTTAGACAGAGAGCAAAACGAAAAACATAGCTTAGTTTTGACCGCAATAGATGGTGGAACACCTTCAAGATCAGGCACCTTAAACATTACTGTCACAGTTCTTGATAACAACGACAACCGTCCAATATGCAGTAAAGATGTGTATTATGTAACACTAAGAGAAAATACACCTGTAGGCACATCAGTAGTGAGTGTCAATGCCACAGATTTAGATCATGGCATTAACGGCGATATAATATATAGCTTTAGTAAAACTATTCGACGAAAAGTGCATGACACGTTTAAGCTGGATGGTAATACTGGTGAAATACAAATTAAAGAACCTATTGACTTCGAAGAAAATGAAATATATAGGTTGAACATTCAGGCCTCCGATAAAGGGCAACCGCCAATGACAACTGACTGTAGAGTGATTATCAAAATTACAGACGAGAATGACAATATTCCAGAGATAGATGTGACATCACTTTTTAACGTGATACCTGAAGATTCAACACTTGGAACTGTTGTTTCTTTAATTAGCGTCACAGACAAAGACACAGGAGTTAACGGCAGGGTTATATGTAGTATCTCCAACGATGTTCCCTTTGAGTTAAAATCATCCGTGCAGGAAAACATGTACTCCTTAGCTACTAAAGATCATTTAGACCGGGAGCGTGTTTCACAATATGACATCGTAATAAAAGCCACCGATTTAGGTCTACCTCCACTGTCAACATTCAAAACTGTAAAAGTTCAAGTTTCAGATTTTAATGATAATATCCCGGAATTTAATTCAAATCCTCTTGAATTGTACTTAATGGAAAACAACGTTCCAGGTGGTGATATATTCTCAGTCACTGCGACTGACAGAGACATTAATGAAAATGCTGCGATTTCATACCAAATTATTCGACACACCGACCAATTTGGATCGTACACACAGAGTCGTACAATTAATTTTGACATGGCAACGTTTTTAAATGTCAACCCCGTTACAGGCATTATAAGCGCATTGAAAAGTTTTGATTTTGAAACAATCAAAACGTTTCAGTTCCTTGTGCTCGCAACAGATTCAGGAACTCCACCACTAAGCAGCAACGTTACAGTAAACGTGTTCATTCTGGATCAGAACGACAACGCTCCAGTGATCTTACATCCTTTCAGTGCTAACGGTTCAGCTGAAGGGGTGGAGATTCCCCGCAATGTTAATCCAGGGCATTTGGTGACTAAAGTGAGAGCTTTTGACGCGGATATAGGATACAACGGCTGGTTATTATTTTCATTGCATGAAGTGAGTGACCACAGTCTCTTTGGTTTGGATCGCTACACGGGACAGATACGAACTCTTCGGCCATTTACAGAAACAGATGAGACTGAACATAAACTGGTCATACTAGTGAAAGACAATGGCAACGTTTCACTTTCAGCAACAGCGACTGTAAATATAAAACTTGTGGAACCTAAAGAGACTTTTGCTCCATCCGAAGTTACAAACGCAGTAAAAGACGTAGAAGAAAATAACGTTACGTTTTATTTAATTATTCCCCTGGGATCTGTTTCATTTCTTTTTATCGTAAGTATTATCGTGCTAATTGTAATGCAGTGCTCCAAATCTACAGACTATTCCTCAAAATATTTACAAGACGCAAATTATGATGGGACACTGTGCCATAGCATACAGTACAGATCCGGAGATAAACGCTACATGTTAGTTGGACCCAGAATGAGTATTGGTTCTGATATACATCCGGGCAGTAATCGAAATACAATTCTGGTGCCAGGTCGCAGGAGCAGGGATTCTAATGCGGTAAGAATTTTTAAAAAATAATTTATATATTAAAAATATGCACTGTGTATGTCCTGTTTGATGTTTTCTAGTCCTTTCGGTGTCATGTGCTCCAATGACAAGACACAAGTCTAAAATGTTATAAATATATAATCTGTTAAAACAGATAACTTTACAATGAATGAATAACCCTATCTTTAATTTTATTTAATTGAAATATAAAGTTTAGTAAAATTTATTTACTAAAATAAATAAGTTCCTGACAATGGTGTTTACATATGTAGCATATGTTTACATATGTATATAAGTTATATGCAATGGGCACTAACAAACTCCTATTTCATTACAGATTCTGGGTTTTGTACTTTGAACTAATAGCAATGTAAATAAACCTTTTCCTCTTTTGCCAAATTTGATGAATCAACCTAAAATGTGAGCTTGTCGGGCCACAGTACATGTTTCTAACTTGCAATTGTTAACTCTGAAACTGATAGTGGTTCTCCATAGTTTTTCTGTATAAGCTCATGTGGTAAAATATTTTAAATGGAGCACCTGAGAAATTAAAATAATTGCCTTTCAGTGTTGGTTTTTGGCCCTGTCACTCATGTGCAGATATTTTATTTGTATTCTCTGAGACATCTTATTATATTATAGACTGTAGCTAAGGCCATAGATAAATTTCTTGTATTTGATCATTTGACTATTCATTTACCACTCTATCCTTGCTTGTGATTAACAGAGCCTTTCTGGAATATTTCTTTTCTACCCACTCCTGATGCTTGATTGTTTTCAATTAACTTGTTTACCCGTGGAATGGTTCCAAACAAGTGTTTTTAATAGCATTCCCTGTCTTCTGCAGATTTTTTTGCCCCTGTTTTCTCCTATAGGCATGGAGCATGTGCATTAGGTTGATTCGTGATTCTAAATTGTGTGTGGCAATGCGATGGATTGGAAAATTTCGGAAATAAGCGGGTATAGAAGATGAATAAATGAATGCTTAGTAAAAAGTGTTTTCGCTGTCCATGGTGCTGAAACATTTAACTAGTTGGAAAATGTTTATTTGAAAATAATATTTTGACATTTTAGTAACAATTAATCTTGGTTACTAATTGATTTGTTGTACTCAGAATTCCTAGGAGCTAAATGTGATATATTAGGTAATGGGACTTTTTAGACTGGTTGAAAATTGCAGGGAAATATAATATGTGCTGATTCTAAAAAAATGATATAGTTGCACTAGACACTATGTAAATCTTTATGGTAATTCTGCAAGAATTTTCAGTATGTTTGGTTAATTGTATATCTCTTGATTATGTGCCAAGACATGTGCAAACATTAAAAAGAGCTGAAACCTTTACAATAAACTGATAGTCTATTTTTGCAGTGACTATCAGCCACTGGGCACAAATGGTCTGTGGTCTGTGCACAGTTTGCATGTTCTCCCCATGCTGGCATGGGCTTTTTATGGGTACTCTGGTATCCTGCCACAGTCCAAAAACATGTAAATTAGGTTAATTGGTGAATAAGTGTGGCTGTTAGTTTTTGTGAGGCCCTGCAATTGAGTGTGAGTAAGTTTGAGTGTGTGTGTTCATTGGTCTATGTGCAATGGACCCACGACTTGTCTAGAGTGTACCCCTGCCTCTTGGCACATAGGTGCACTGGGATAGGCAGAACCTTAGGCAGACCCTTGTGACCCAGAGCAAGGTAATAAGTGACATCAAGTTGGGGAATAAGTATGTATAGGATGTATACATTTACATTTACAACATTTGGCAGACGCCCTTATCCAGAGCGACTTACAACTGAGCAATTAGGGTTAAGGGCCTTGCCTTGAAACCCACAGTGGTGGCTTGGTGGTGGTGGGAATCGAACCCTGGTCGTTCTGTTATTAGTCCAACACCTTAACCACTAGGCCACAGTTTGATAAATATTGTGTATAGTTGACGCTATGTAAAACAAAATAGTAAGAGGAGAGAAATAAAATAAATATAAATATAAATTTCACCAGCAGTAAGTAAGCTATGGCCACTTGGTGTCAGTGTTTAAAGTTGGATGCTCAAGGTTCTGAAATTTATCCGAGATGGTGACGTGAGTAGTGCGTATCTTTTACTGACAAAGGAGGGCCGTATAAAGTGAATAAAATCTGATAAAGCCTACAGATTTTAAGGAGCTTATTTTGGTGATAGGCGTGAGAAGCTAATGCAACCACTTAACATCCGGAATTTACCTTTGATTTTTAAATGTTTTTCTTTTTTTGCCGAACGTTTCATAATGGAAAAATTCGGACAAAGGAGACTCGAAAACTGGCGAATTGCTTTGTGTGTGTTTTTGCTGATGTGCTTCGCGGACAGCGTTTCAACGCACATAAGGTACTCTGTTCCAGAGGAGGTAAATGATGGAGCTGTTGTCGGAAACCTTGCTAAAGATTTGGGCCTTGATGTGAGTAGTTTGGTGGACCGACGTTTTCGTATCGTTTCTGGAACAAATGACGCTCTTTTCCGCTTGAATCCGAACAATGGCGTCTTGTATGTTCATACAAAGATTGACCGAGAGGAAATATGTGATGTTAATAATCCCTGTGTAATAGACCTCAAAGTTGTAGTAGAAAGCCCACTAGAGGTTCATTATGTTGGAGTAGATATTACTGATATAAATGACCACGCACCTGCTTTTTCAGACAGGCAACAAAGGTTAGAGATTGCGGAGAGCACATTACCGGGTGCGCGCTTTCAGCTCCAAAGTGCGCGTGATCCAGATATAGGTGTGAATTCAGTTCACGCGTATAAAATAAGCCACAACGAACATTTCCATTTGGAAATAAGAGACAGGGGCGACGAAAAGGTGCCATTTTTGATTTTACAAAAATCACTGGATAGAGAGCGAAAAGCTGAGCACGAACTGACACTGACAGCAGTGGATGGTGGAAATCCCTCAAAATCCGGAACTTTAAATATCACTGTCACAGTTCTTGATATTAATGACAATCGTCCAGTATTCAGTCAAGAGGTTTACACGGTGCATTTACAGGAAAACGCTCTAATAGGTACTATAGTAGTTAAAGTGAGCGCAACCGATTTAGACGATGGTTCAAACGGAGCGGTAATTTACTCACTTAGCAATAAATTAAATCGTAATGTCTATGATGTATTTGATTTAAACACAACATCTGGTGAAATTGTTGTAAAAAGCAAAATAGATTATGAAAACACCGATGTCTTCAGATTAGATGTTTTAGCCTCAGATAAAGGCACACCACCAATGACCGTCGACTGCAGGGTTATAGTGAAAATGTTAGATATAAATGATAACGCTCCTGAAATACAAATCATGTCACTTTCTAATTCGGTGCCTGAAAATTCCAAGCCTGGAACAGTTATTTCTTTAATTAGTATTTCAGATAAAGACGCTGGTGTGAATGGAAAAGTTTTATGTACTCTGTCCCAGGACATACCGTTTGAATTAAACCCGTCTGCAAAAGACAATATGTACACTTTAATCACAAAATCACGCTTGGACAGAGAGGAGACACCCTGTTATGACATTACACTTACTGCTTTAGATATGGGCCAACCTCCACAAACAGCACAGACAACCTTAAGTGTTCAAGTGTCAGACGTGAATGATAATTGTCCAGAGTTTTCCAAAAATCCCATTGAAATATATGTGATAGAAAATAACACCCCAGGTGGTTCTATATTTTCTGTAACTGCATTAGATAAAGACGTAAATGAAAATGCAATAATTTCATACAGCGTTATTAGAGGTGATAGTGCAAAAAACATGCCCTTATTGCTGAGTATCAATTCTGAAACTGGAGTTATTCACGCGCTAAAAAGTTTTGATTATGAAGTAGCTAAGACTTTTCAGTTTCTTGTGCACGCTTCTGATTCTGGAATTCCATCACTAAGCAGTAACGTCACTGTAAACCTGTTTATTTTGGATCAGAACGATAACGCTCCGGTGATCTTATATCCAGTCAGTGCTAATGGCTCTGCTGAAGGTGTGGTAGAGATTCAACGCAACGTCAATGCAGGTCATTTGGTGACTAAAGTGAGAGCTTATGACGCGGATATTGGATACAATGGCTGGTTATTATTTTCATTACTGGAAGTAAGTGACCACAGCTTATTTGGTTTGGATCGCTACACAGGACAGATAAGGACACTTCGACCATTCACAGAAACAGATGAGTATGGGCATAAACTTGTAATACTAGTCAAAGACAATGGAAACGTCTCACTTTCAGCAACAGCAACTGTACTTATTAAACTTGTGGAGCCCAAAGAGGCGTTTGCAGCTACTGATGTAACAAATTCGGTGAGGGATGCGGAGGAGGATAATAACATCAGATTCTACTTAATCATTACCCTGGGATCTGTTTCAGTTCTTTTTGTTATCAGTGTCATTGTTTTAATAGTAATGCAGTGCTCCAAAACTGCAGACAACTCCTCAAAATATTTACAAGACACAAATTACGACGGGACACTCTGTCACAGCATCCAGTACAGATCAGGAGACAAACGCTACATGTTAGTTGGACCAAGAACGAGTATCGGCTCCACTCTGGTTTCAAGTAGCAACAGGAATACTTTATTGCTGCCAGATCGCAGAAGAAAAAGTCCCGAAGAGGTAAGAATTTAATTAATTCATTAATCTTCTATAGCCGCGTATTCCCTAACACGGGGTCATGGGGTCTGCTGGAGCCTTTCCGAGCGCACAAAGTGCGAAAGGTAGGGCAACACGCTGGACAGGTTGCCAGTCCATCGCAAAGAAATTTAACTATGTAAATTAATTGTGTAAAAATGTGTGTAAAATAGCATGGCTAAATTGTAAATTATCACAGCAATTATGCGATATTGAGAAAATTATTTATAAATAAACTTAGATGTAGTATTAATGATAGGAACAACTTTTGAAATATAAACATTTAACATTTGATATAATGCTGAAAACGACGTACGTTTCTATTATGTTTATTTGGTGGAATTCTCTGCCACAGAGATTTCATTTATTGTAACAAAGTGCTCCAGGTGATGTCACTGTTACACAGCTATTGAGAGAGAACAGGAATTGATATTGCGCTTGCCCTGTCTATCGTCGTTTCTCACAGAAGGAGAAACACAGACCGGAAGATACGTTGATAAAATGAGGAGAAATGATATTTCTCATAATGCATAATATCGGATGCATTTAATTATTATTATCTTAATGTATTTAAATGAACGTGATTTGAAGAGATCTTTCACAATGACTATCGGAGGACAAAGAAACAAATGGTGGATGCTTTTCTGTATCGCGTTGATGCATTGCTTAGTTGTGTTAGTCTATGCTCAGATTAAGTATTCTCTTCCAGAGGAGCGAAAAAAAGGATACGTTGTGGGAAATATTGCTAAGGACTTGGGACTTGATGTCGCTACTCTAGCGAAAAGAGGATTTCGAATTGTTACTGGATCTAAGGACGATTTTTTTGAGGTAAATCAGAACAATGGCGTCTTACATGTGTATAAGAGAATCGACAGAGAGAAAATATGTGACGGGAATACGATTTGCCCTATAAACCTTAAAATAGCTCTGGACGACCCTTTAGAGGTCCACCATGTAGTGATAGAAATCACGGATATAAACGATAATTCGCCGAATTTTCCTGAGAAAGAGAAAAGACTTGAGATAGCAGAAAATAGGCTTCCGGGGACCCGTTTCCAGTTACAGGCTGCGCGGGATCCTGATGTAGGTATAAACTCGGTCAAATCATATAAGATAAGTCAAAATGAGAATTTCGATTTACAAGTAAGAGAAAGGGGGGATGAACAAATTCCCTATCTTATCTTACAAAAACAGTTGGACAGAGAAACGATAAAAGAGCATAGTTTAATTCTCACTGCAACTGATGGTGGAACACCACCAAAATCAGCAACCCTTAACGTTTCAGTAATAGTGCTTGATTCGAATGATAATCCTCCTGTTTTCAGCCAAGAAATCTATTCCGTAACCTTACCAGAAAACACGCAGCCTGGTGTCCTTGTTTTAAAGGTCTCCTCGACAGATTTGGACGAAGGGTCTAATGGCTATATAACATATTCATTTGGTAGTGAGGCGAGCGCTTCCTCACGATATCTTGGCGATATCTTTACTTTAGATAGCAGAACAGGAGAAATTCGAACAAAAGGCTTTCTTGATTTTGAGGACACTGATATCTACAAGCTGGATGTACAAGCAACCGACAAAGGTCAACCACCCTTAACAAGTGAAAGTGGCGTAATAATTAAAATAGTGGATGTTAATGACAATACACCGGAAATAGAGATAACATCCCTGTCTAAGGTGGTTTCCGAAGATGCGCAACCTGGGACCGTAATTTCTTTGATTAGTGTTACAGATAAAGATTCGGGAATAAACGGAAACATCGTCTGCCGCCTTAACGAAAATGTACCATTTGAGTTAAAACCGTCATTGCACTTTAATATGTATTCTTTAATTACTAAGAGTAAATTAGATAGAGAGTCAATATCACAATATGAGATAACGATTAGCGCCGCCGACCTGGGCCAGCCTTCGCTTTCCTCGTTAAAATCGTTTATCGTAACATTGTCGGATGTAAATGACAACAAACCAGAGTTTTTAGTCAACCCCCTATACTTATATATTTCTGAAAATAACTTAGCTGGAGCATCTATATTTCATGTCTTGGCATATGACAAGGACACGAATGAAAACTCTGTGATTTCATACAACATTATTAAATCAAGTGATACACAAAGTGCAACGCCGTCTCTCTTAAATATTAATTCTGAAACGGGAGTTATATACGCGCTAAAAAGTTTTGATTTTGAAGTAACCAAGACGTTTCAGTTTTCCGTGCTGGCTACAGATTCAGGAAATCCTTCACTAAGCAGCAATGTAACAGTGAATGTGTTCATTCTGGATCAGAACGACAACGTTCCAGTAATCTTATATCCAGTCAGCGCTAACGGTTCAGCTGAAGGGGTGGAGGAGATTCCACGCAATGTCAACGCAGGACATTTGGTGACTAAAGTGAGAGCCTTTGACGCGGATATAGGATACAACGGCTGGTTATTATTTTCGCTGCAAGAAGTGAGTGACCACAGTCTCTTTGGTTTGGACCGCTATACAGGACAGATAAGGACTCTTCGCCCTTTTACAGAAACAGATGAGGCTGAACACAAACTGATCATAGTGGTCAAAGACAATGGCAACGTATCACTTTCAGCAACAGCAACTGTTTATATCAAACTTGTGGAGCCCAAGGAACCTTTTGCAGCTTCTGATTTTAAAAATGCAATAAATGAAGAGGAAGAAAATACCGTTTTATTTTATTTAATTATTACCCTTGGGGCTGTTTCATTCCTTTTTATTATCAGTATCATTGTTCTCATTATAATGCAGTGCTCCAAATCTACAGACTATTCCACAAAATATTTGCAAGACACAACTTATGACGGAACACTCTGCCACAGCATACAGTACAGATCAGGAGATAAACGCTACATGTTAGTTGGCCCAAGAACGAGTATTGGTTCTACCATAGTTCCAGGAAGTAATCGGAATACTCTAGTAATATCAGATCGCGGAAGAAAAGCTTCTGGTGAGGTAAGAAGCGCTTGTTTTACAGTAGACCATGTTTTAAATATTAATATTTCTACTATATTTTAGGTTGCAAACATACCTCCTACCGGCGTGTAACATTTTTTTCCCATAATACACAAAGTTACAAACAAGACGTGGCTTACTTCATGCTTGGTGGTGCTTGGAAATGTTACTCTTTGCAATTTTTGTATGATGAAGTGTATTTTTGTGTGATAGGTGTCTAAGATTATAATACCATTTGCACTGTGGCAAGCGTAGGACTCTTTCTATCTTAATCAATTTTATTTGCGTTGTATTTTGCGTTATTATTTATCGCACCAGACGATGTCAGTATTACACTGCAAACGCCCAGCCCACTCTGGTGTGGTATGTTGTGCCTGTCCTGTCTTGATTAGAAGAGGCTTGGTGGAGCAGCACAATAGATAATACAAATTTAAAAATAAAATTGCATATTTTTGCAATGGCATAAGGTGTTATTCATAAAGGGATTGGAAAATTGGACAAAGCGGTACACGAGCCTCTCATGATGGGATATGGAGCACAAAGGCAGAGATGGGCATATTTGTGGATTTCCTCTTTGTTGCTTTGCTTCGTGGATCAGTCTTCGGGCCAGATAAGGTATTCTGTTCCAGAGGAGGTGAAAGAGGGAACCATTGTAGGAAATCTTGGTAAAGATTTGGGTCTTGATGTGATTTATTTGGTAAACAGACGGCTCCGTATTGTATCCGGACCCAGACAAACATTTTTCGAAGCTAATCAGGACAATGGCGTCTTGTACATACGAAGAAAAATCGACAGGGAGAAGGTATGTGAGGACTCAAGCGCCTGCTTAATTAATGTAAAAATTGCTGCGGAAAACCCTTTAGAGATTCACCATGTGGTCGTTGAAATAACAGATATTAACGACAATGTTCCCAGTTTTTCGCAAACGCTTCAGCATTTTGATATAGCCGAGCATACTCCCACAGGAACAAGCTTCCAGTTGCACGCAGCGCGTGACCAGGACACAGCACCAAATTCGGTTCGCGGTTATAAATTAAGTCAGAATGATAACTTTGAAATCGATATAAAAAATAGCGATGGAGATAAAATTCCATTTTTAGTTATAAAGAAACCACTTGATCGTGAACAAACAGAGGATTATCGGCTGGTTGTTACAGCAGAGGACGGGGGAAGTCCCCCCAAAACGGGTTCCCTGAACATTAACGTTAAAGTGCTTGACGTAAATGATAATCGCCCTGTTTTTAGTCAAAAAGAATATTATGCGACAATACAAGAAAATGCTCCTCTTGGCACACTTGTAATTACAGTAAACGCAACAGATAGTGACCAGGGTTCCAACGGTAATATTGAATATTCATTCGTCAAAACGATGAAGCGCAAAGTTTATGAAATTTTTCAGATAGATGGCAATACAGGAGAAATTCGTATAAAAGACGAAGTTGATTTTGAGGAAATGGAGGTGTACAAGATAGATATACAGGCGTCGGATAAAGGACAGCCGCCCCTAACAGCAGATAGCAGACTAATTATTAAAATTTTAGATATCAATGATAATAAACCAGAGATTGAATTGACGTCGTTTTTAAATGTTGTTGCAGAGGACGCCAGCCCTGGCACCGTTATCTCTTTTATCAGCGTCTTTGATAAAGACTCTGGACTAGACGGAAAAGTCGTTTGCACTCTATCAGGGAGTGTTCCGTTTGAACTTAAACAATCCAATCAGGAAAACATGTATTCCTTAGTAACAAATCATAAATTAGACCGTGAAATGGTTGCAGGTTACGATATCATTATAACAGCCACAGATTTAGGACAGCCTGCTTTATCCACTCTAAAATCTTTAACCGTACTAGTATCAGATGTAAACGATAACAGACCTCAGTTTTATAAAACTGTTTATGAACTCTACTTGCTAGAAAATAATACCCCTGGTGAATTTATTTTTCAAGTAAACGCCTTTGACACTGACTCTGCCGACAACGCGGTGCTATCATATGAAATTATCAGAAATGATGGAGCACAAAATGATATGAAATCATACCTAAACATAAATTCTGAAACTGGAGTTATTCAGGCCCTCAGAAGTTTTGACTTTGAAACGACAAAAACTTTTCAGTTCCATGTGCTTGCAACCGATTCTGGAACTCCGTCATTAAGCAGCAACGTTACCGTGAATGTGTTTATTCTCGATCAGAACGACAACGTTCCAGTAGTCTTATATCCAGTCGGTGCTAACGGTTCCTCCGATGTTATGGAGATTAATCGCAACGTCAACGCAGGACATTTGGTGACCAAAGTGAGAGCGTATGACGCGGATATAGGATACAACGGCTGGTTATTATTTTCCCTGCAGGAAGTGAGTGAACACAGTCTCTTTGGTTTGGACCGCTACACGGGACAAATAAGGACCCTTCGCCCATTTACAGAAACAGATGAAGCTGAACATAAACTGGTCATACTAATCAAAGACAATGGAAATGTTTCACTTTCAGCAACATCAACTGTTATTATTAAACTTGTGGAGCCCAAAGAACCGTTTGCATCTTCTGATTTAAAAAAAACAATAAAGGATGAGGAAGATAATAGCGTTACTTTTTATTTGATCTTTATCCTTGGTTCGGTTTCATTTCTATTTATCATCAGTATCATTCTGCTAATTGTAATGCAATGCTCCAAATCTACAGACGAGTCCTCCAAATATATACAAGATACACATTATGATGGGACATTGTGTCACAGCATCCAGTACAGATCGGGGGATAAACGCTACATGTTAGTTGGACCCAGAGCAAGTATCGGTTCTACCATAGTTCCAGGCAGTAATGCAAATACTCTAGGGCTACAAGATCGCAGGAGGAGAATTTCTGTTGAGGTATGGCAATGTCTTACAATCACGCATCTTAAATTAAGAAGTATTTAATTGAATAATAGTTAATTGCTTTGTTTGTTTCAATTACTGGCACATTTTTTTTGTTGATAACCAAATGCTTTTCAACATTCATCACGAGCGTTTGAGTTTATTGCACATGCGGATGTCACTATAAACATTTCTTTTTAAAGCATTTGTATACCCAGCACACAGCACACGGTGTCAGTGTCAGACAACAAAATTTTTTCGTTTTGAGACTGCCCATTTTCTGACGTTGGCCCTGACACTTTATCATGCGACGTCCGTTTGCTGGTGTAACCTACACGATGTGTCAAAATCTTTATTGTGCACAGTGATTTTCTTTTTTTATGTTCATGCGGAATACAACTGTCAAGTAAAGAAAGTAAACAGAGCTTCAGCAAAAAGAAAGTTGCTGTTATTTTTCATCGCGATGTATCATTGGAAACAAAGGCGGAGATGGGAATGCTGGATTGTTCTTTGTGTTTCTATGCTGATGCGCCTCACGGAGCAGGTTTCGAATCAGTTAAGGTACTCTGTCCAAGAGGAGGCTATTGAGGGAACCATTGTAGGCAATCTTGCTAAGGATTTGGGTCTTGATGTAAGATCTTTGGTACACCGACGGCTTCGTATAGTTTCTGGCTCTCATGACGACCTTTTTCACGTTAACCAGAACAATGGCGCTATGTCTATTCAAAAGAAAATCGACAGAGAGGAGATATGTGATAGAAACGAAGCATGCACAGTAAACTTAAAATTCGTTGTTGACAACCCACTCGAAATATATTACATTGAAATAGAGATACTAGACGTTAATGACAATTCTCCTGTTTTTCCAGAGACACAGATTTATTTGGAAATATCAGAAAGTAAACACGCAGGTGCTCGATTTGAACTTCCAGCAGCTCGTGACCTAGATATTGGAATAAATTCGATCCGTTCCTATAAGCTAAAGCAAAATGAACACTTTCAGTTGCAGTTGAAAAATGGCGATGATGAGGACAAAATAATTTTTTTAGTCTTGCAAAAGCCATTAGACAGAGAGCAACAAAGCAAACACTTATTAACGTTGACTGCATTAGATGCAGGTAATCCGGCTAAATCTGGTACTTTAGACATTATTATTTCTGTTATTGATGTTAATGATAACACTCCTGTTTTTACGCAAGAAATATATACAGTTACGATTAACGAAAATGTCCCACTTGGCACTATAATTACAACAGTGAACGCTAGTGACGCAGACGATGGTCTAAATGGAGAAATTGAATATGCACTTAGAAGATCATCCAAAAGTAATGTTATTGACGTCTTTCAGTTGGATAGTG
The DNA here is from genome assembly GCA_026260075.1 of Sisor rabdophorus. Classification (NCBI taxonomy): domain Eukaryota; kingdom Metazoa; phylum Chordata; class Actinopteri; order Siluriformes; family Sisoridae; genus Sisor; species Sisor rabdophorus. The sequence goes on from JAOTQW010000008.1 coordinate 2,726,999, forward strand.
TTACTGGTGAAATTAGCGTAAAGGGAAATATTGACTATGAGGAGAATGAAGTGTACAGGTTAAATGTGCAGGCAACTGATAAAGGACAGCCACCGATGACCGTAGATTGTAGAGTTGTCATTAAAGTTACAGACGCAAACGATAATAAACCTGAAATACATATTACGTCATTAAATATCATGGTTCCAGAAGACTCAAAAAGTGGAACAGTAGTTGCTCTAGTTAGTGTTACCGATAAGGATGCTGGTGTCAACGGTAAAGTTATTTGCAGTCTTTTAGGTAACACACCGTTTGAATTAAAGCCGTCAGTCAAAGATAACATGTATTCCTTGGTGACGAAAGAAGGGTTAGACAGAGAACGTGTTTCATATTATGACATTATCATAAAAGCAACAGACTTGGGACAACCATCCGAATCCAGTGAAAAATCTTTAAAAGTGCAAGTCGCTGACGTGAATGATAATAGCCCAGAATTCTTCCAAAATCCTCTTGAACTTTACTTAGTGGAAAATAGCCCACCCGGGGAATCACTGTTTTCTGTAAGTGCCACTGACATAGATATTAACGAAAATGCAGCAATCACGTATTCTATTATCAGAAGAGAAGGTATACAAAATATTGCGCCTTTTATTAACGTCAACGCTGAAAACGGGCAAATCCGATCTTTGATAAGTTTCGACTTTGAAAAGGTCAAAACGTTCCAGTTCCAGGTTCTGGCTACTGATTCTGGAACTCCAGCACTAAGTGGCAACGTGACAGTGAATGTGTTTATTCTGGATCAGAACGACAACGTACCGGTGATCTTATATCCAGTCAGCGCTAATGGTTCGGCTGAAGGGGTGAAAGAGATTCCACGTAATGTTAAAGCCGGACATTTAGTGACTAAGGTGAGAGCCTATGACGCAGATATTGGATACAACGGCTGGTTATTATTTTCTCTGCAGGAAGTGAGTGACCACAGTCTCTTTGGTTTGGACCGCTATACAGGACAGATAAGGACTCTTCGCCCATTTACCGAAACAGATGAGGCTGAACACAAACTGGTCATAGTGGTCAAAGACAATGGAAACATTTCTCATTCAGCAAAAGCGACACTGATAATCAAAGTTGTGGAACCTAAAGAGGCCTTTGCGGTTTCTGAAGATAAAAAGGCAAAAAAAGAGGAGGGAGAAAATAACATTGTCTTTTACTTAATAATTACCGTAGGCTCAGTTTCATTTCTTTTTATCATCAGTATAATCGTACTCGTTGTAATGCAGTGCTCAAAAAGACCAAACTATTCCTCTAAATATTTACAAGATACAAATTACGATGGGACACTGTGTCACAGCATCCAGTACAGATCAGGAGATAAACGCTACATGTTAGTTGGACCAAGAACAAGTATCGGCTCTACTCTGGTTCCAGGAAGTAATGGGGATACATTGAGGGGACCCATTATGCACGATCGTGAGGTGAGATTTATTGGTTTACTTATTCATTTCCATATTTTTTTGTTACATGAACAATCTATTAGATCAGTCATGGTTACTGTGCGGTCCTTGAAGCTACACATGGTGTCGCTGCATTACAGCCCATGCATATATATCCGCACATATACACCCACCGTGACGCATAACCATTTGACCAGCAGCGCAACTATACAATGTGGCAGAACAACGTCTGGTACTATGGCAAAGGAGGTGTTTAGTTTTTTTAAAGAATCTGTAAATTATACGAACCATTAAGGATTTCATAATTTTGATAACGGAATTCTCCATTTCGTGATGGCAACTCGACAACACACAACGTTAACGACAGTTCTGCGCTGCAGTATTGTGTTGTGTTTTTGTGGTAAAGTGCTCGCTCAGATTCGCTACTCTATTGCAGAGGAATCTTCACAAGGATCAGTTGTCGGGAATATTGTCAAAGATCTGGGCCTTGATGTAAATACATTTAAAGACCGACGATTTCGGATTGTTTCTGGATCAAAGGATAGCTGGCAGATTAACCAGGACAATGGAGCGCTTTTTGTGAGCGGCAATATCGACAGGGAGGAGCTTTGCGGAAAAAGCAGCGTGTGTACAGTAAACCTTAAAACCGTTGCTGAAAATCCATTAGAAATTTATAATATCGAAGTAGAAATTTTAGATATCAACGACAATGCTCCACTTTTTCCTGCGAGTGGAAAGCATTTGGAAATATCAGAAAACGCTGTTCCTCAGAGTACGCGCCTTCCTCTTGACGCTGCGCGTGATTTAGACGCTGGTGTAAATTCTTTGCGTAAGTACATTCTTAGTCCCAATAATCATTTCGAATTGGACGTTAAAACTCGTGAGGAAGAAAAAATTCCTTTTTTGATTTTGAAAAAGCAACTTGATAGAGAAGAGAAACCCGAGTTAAATCTAACTCTGACAGCGTATGACGGAGGAAAGCCAGAAAGATTCAGTTCAGTTAATATTACTATAACTGTTGTTGATATTAACGATAACGCCCCAGTTTTTGATCGTCAGGTGTACACTGTTACATTAGAAGAAAATATCGAGATTGGCTCACCTGTGGTTAAATTGCATGCTACCGATTTAGATGAGGGGGCTAACGGAGAAGTTGTTTATGCTTTTGACAAAAGTCTGCTAAGCAAAGCTTTGGATAAATTTGAAATCAATTCTTATACAGGAGAGATAATTGTTAAGGGGTCAATAGATTTTGAAGAATACAGACTGTATGAAATAGACATAAAAGCTTCTGATAAAGGACCAGTGTCTTTAACAGGTCACTGTAGTGTTATAATTAACATAAAGGACATAAATGATAATGCACCTGAGTTTGATGTGACCTCTCTCTTCACTGAAATATTAGAGGACTCCAACCTAGGGACAGCTATTTCTCTCATCAGTGTATCTGATAGAGATTCGGGTGACAATGGTATAGTTATATGTACCCTTAAAGAGAACAACACATTTGAATTAAAACCATCGTTTCAGAAAAGCTTGTACTCTTTGGTAACTAAAAAACACTTAGACAGAGAGACTGTTTCTACATATACAATAACCATAATATGCAAGGATAAAGGGGAGCTGTCTTTATTCTCCCAAAAATTAATACAAGTTAATATTGCAGATGTAAATGACAACAGACCAGTGTTTAGTGAAAACCCATTAAATTTTTATATTAGTGAAAACAACATCCCAGGCATGGCTATATTTTCCATTAGTGCTGTTGACATAGACCAAAATGAAAACGCGCAGATAACTTACCACATTGTGAAAGCAGAGACCCTTGATCCAAACATTGGCTCCTACGTGAATATAAATTCAGAGGATGGGGTTGCTTATGTTTATGCACTCAAACGCTTTGACTTTGAAACAACAAAAACATTCCAATTTCAAATTGTTGCCTCAGATTCTGGAACTCCATCCCTAAGTAGTAATACGACAGTAAATGTGTTCATTCTGGATCAGAACGACAATGTTCCAGAGATCTTATATCCAGTTAGAGCTAATGGTTCAGCTG
>JAOTQW010000008.1:2735069-2749408 GCA_026260075.1 Sisor rabdophorus
GGAAGTAATGGAAACACCCTAGTAATTCCCGATCACAGAAAAAGCGCTTCTGGTCAGGTAAGAAAATTAACCAAGTTGTATCTATTTGTGCAGTAGGCACTTTATATACTTTCTTTTTATTATTTTTTTTTACATTTTGACCTTTTGGGCCTTCACTACTAGAAGCTTGAGGCCTGATAACAGGTTGTCAATTAATCTATCTGATAGCTTTAATGGCTCTCAAGAGCTAGTGGTTGAATATTGAACTATCACTGTAACCACCTGAAAAACTGTTTAGATCTCAAATGTCTAAAATGATTTTTTTTCTTTAACACCTTTGTTTTTGTTTAAAGTATCATATATGTGTATGTTATACAGATGTGCAAAATACACATTTTTTGTTTTATTAATTTGCCAATCCAGTTTTCAAATTTATAATATTAAATATTATTGCTATGTAGGTTTTTAAAATTAATTTATTGTAATAAAATAGCTTTACTGTTATACAGACAAGGCATTTGTGTTTTGTATAAGACAAGTGGTGTATTTTTTAAACATGCTTCCACCATCTTTGAATAGATAATATGGCAATATTTATGTATTGAATATTTTTTTTAAGTGCTGGGTTTTTTGTCTGCATAACCAAATCCAAGCCAAAGTAGTGGGTCTATACAGTATAGATGGACTTAATTGTGGAGTGAATTTGTATTGATGTGTAAGGTTTGAGATTATGTGCTAGGTTTCTGAAATATTTCTAGTAAAAAAAAGAATAAGATTAAAGGTGGTTCTAGGCTTCTGCATAATGGTCTATATAGATGTTTCTTTGTTTTGTCATCTTTTTTTTTTTTTTTGGAAGTGCTGTTGATTTTTTTACAAGGTGGATACTGTAAAATCTTTATTATATAAATGCCAGAAATTTTGTAACATAATTTTTAACAGTATTCACTTTGTTATTTACTGTTGTGAGTGTCAGGTTTCTATCAACTTCGATCTCAGTTGTAGCCTGGAGGTGTCAGCACACAACCATTTATTGTAATTGACGTTAAACATACACCCCACCCATTCATTTCTGTAGCTTCAAGGTATTGCTGAAATGTTAAGCTTTCCACATGGCTTTTTTAGTTATAGTTTAACTGACATTGCTGATGATGACGACGATATGTAAGCAAAATTAACATAGATTAGCCCTATCATTTGGTCACTGTATTTATTGTTGCAATATGGAACAAAAGGGACCTGGGATATGGCGGAGACCACACAAAAGAATTTTCTTTGTAACGATTTTGCTGTTGTTTGAAGGAACTACTCGAGCTCAGATAAAATGGTCAGTTTTTGAAGAACAGAATGACGGTACCCTCGTTGGAAATATAGCCAAAGATTTGGGTATTGACCATCAAATCTTAAAGGAGAGAGGATTACGCATTGTATCAGGCTCGGCAGACTCGCGGTTCAGGGTAAATCCGGACGACGGAGGTTTGTATGTGAACGGAAAAATAGACAGAGAAGTGGTGTGTGCGGGAATCACGTCTTGTTTCGACAATCTGAAAATTATTCTTGAAAATCCACTAGAGATTCATTATGTATCCGTACATATTTTGGACATAAACGACAATGTTCCGATTTTCCCTCAGGAAACAAAACGTTTGGATATAGGAGAATCAGCCTTACCAGGCACACGATTTCAGCTTCAAGCTGCTCACGACCCAGACAGTGGCAGTAATTCTATTCAGAGTTATAAATTGAGTAACAATGATAATTTCCGATTAGAAGTTAAGGACCGAGATGAAGACGGTAAAATTCCCATTCTGATATTACAAAAACAGTTGGACAGAGAAGCTGCACAGAACATAAAATTATTATTAACTGCGGTAGATGGAGGAAAACCATCCAAATCTGGGGCGATGGAGGTAATCATAAATGTGCTGGATATAAATGATAACGCACCTGTTTTTACTGAGGAGGCCTATACTGTAATGCTGCCTGAAAACGCACATATTGGCACAACCGTAATACAAATGAATGCCACAGATTTGGATGACGGTTCAAATGGCGAGATTGTTTATTCGATAGGTAATAATGTAAATAGTAAATTGCGTGAACTTTTTGAAATATCTTCGATCAGTGGTGAAATCATTGTAAAGGGAGTTTTAGATTTTGAGGCCAAAGACAAATATGAGATTGATATACAAGCATCCGACAAAGGACTTGTACCAATGATAGCAGACAAGACAGTGACTATAAAGATTGTGGATATAAATGACAATGCGCCAGAAATAGAGGTGACATCATTTTCAAGTGCCATTGCAGAAGATTCTAGATCTGGGACTACGGTTGCTTTAATAAGTGTATCTGACGCGGACTCTGCGGTTAACGCAAAACTATCCTGTTCAGTACCTGAAGACATGCCTTTCAAGCTTTTTTCATCATCACATGATAATGTTTATTCTTTAGTTACATCGTCAACACTGGATAGAGAAAGGGCATCCCAATATGTCATAACGTTAACTGCAAAAGACGCCGGGAACCCGCCATTGTCATCGATGAAGACTATAACTGTACAAGTATCAGATGTGAATGATAATAGTCCAGAGTTTGTTAGTTCTCCGTACACATTTTATGTAACGGAAAACAATGCCCCAGGATCCTCTTTATTTTCTGTATTAGCCTTTGATCGAGACACAAATCAAAATGCAGTGATCAACTATCAGATATGGCGAGATAATCCCAAAGAGAACAAGCACACTTCGTTTATCCATGTTAATTCGGAAAGTGGTGAAATATACTCCTTAAAAGCTTTCGACTTTGAGACATTAAAGACGTTTCAGTTCCATGTGCTCGCTACAGATTCTGGAACTCCACCATTAAGCAGCAACGTCACAGTAAATGTTTTCATTCTGGATCAAAATGACAACGTTCCAGTGATCTTATATCCAGTCAGCGCTAACGGTTCAGTTGAAGGGGTGGAGGAGATTCCCCGTAATGTTAACGCAGGACATTTGGTGACTAAAGTGAGAGCCTTCGACGCAGATATTGGATACAACGGCTGGTTATTATTTTCACTCCAAGAAATGAGCGACCACACTCTCTTTGGTTTGGACCGCTATACAGGACAGATAAGGACACTTCGTCCACTCACAGAAAGCGATGAAGGTGAACACAAACTGGTCATACTGGTCAAGGACAATGGCAACGTTTCCCTTTCAGCAACAGCAACGCTGACTATTAAAATTGTGGCGCCCGAAGAAAAGATTTCAGCTTCTGATTTTAAAAACCCAATTAAAGAAGAGGGGGAAAATAGCGTTACATTTTATTTAATAATTACCTTAGGTTTAGTTTCATTTCTTTTTATCATCAGTATTATTGTGCTGATTGTAATGCAGTGTTCTAAATCTTTAGACTATTCCTCAAAGTTTTTACAAGAAACAAATTATGATGGGACACTGTGTCATAGCATTCAGTACAGATCTGGAGATAAACGCTACATGTTGGTTGGACCCAGAACGAGTATGGGATCTACGCTAGTTTCTGGCAGTAACCGAAATACTCTTGTATTAGCAGAACGTAGAAGAAGAACTTCTGTTGAGGTAAGAAATACTTTCTTACCAAGGCAATTATTTAGGCAGTTGAAATATCCTGTTCATTTTTATTCGAAAACGAGAACATTAACGTTGGAAAATGAGAATGAGAATCGAGTAAAAATAACTGTATGAATTTACCAACAAATTTGTAGCAATTGAAAGCAGCATTTCGAGGTTGTTACAAATAGGTAAAGTCACTCGGGCGTTTGGCTGTTTACAAATAAATTGGCTGAGCAAAGCAAATTGGGGGAAATGGTGGAATACACATGATGTGTAAACATATTTAGATATAGCTGATTTCAAAGGAAAAAGCAACTATTAACTGTTGCATTTGACATGTTTTGGTGACCATTAATGTACTTATTTGTAAAGGTTAGTCTAAAATATTCAGCTATTTATTAGGCTACCATTTATGTTGGGGTCATGTTTTAGTAATAATGAAATTACACTAGATAATACGATTTATTCTTTCGTTCGTTCATTCATTCTTTTATGCCCGTTTATTCCGTAATTTGGGGTCCCCTGAGTCTGCTGGAACCTATCCCAGGGCACATTCGGCGAGAGGAAGGGGTACATACGGACGGACAACCACACACTCACATTTACTCCTATGGGAAAGTTAGAGACACAAATCAACCTAATGTTGATTGGTGACTATGGGAGAAAATCGAAGTACTAGGAGGAAACCCACGCAAGCACGGGGAGAAAACGCAAACCTTGCACAAAGACCCCGTGCCTGAGAATCGAACCCGGAAACTTCTTGTTGTGAGGTGACAAGAGGTTTAAAAATCTATATAATCATCACAGAAAAGCATACTAGAATTGATCTAATAGATCGGTAAGTGAGTTTCAAAAGAACAAGAATGTTACTAAATAATTGCAACAATAAATTAGACAAATGTATAGATTTTTACATCTTTACGTTTACAATCGCTGTTATCACCACTTACACATTCAAATTGTTCAAAAATATAAATACGATTAAGATTAAGGAAAGATAAATAACTATTTATTTATTAAAAAATATTTAGGTCAGATGTAAATAGTTTGTCACAGTTGCCACTTGTTGCAGAAGAATTGCATTAGCACTAATCATGTTATAATTTTAAAACATGCATATTATTGTGCTATATAGTATTTATGCATTCATGAGGTTGATTTTTCAGCTGGATACTTCGTTAATACTGACGTATTTTATTAATTCATTTTAAGGCTTGAGCTACAACGTCTAAACATTAAAATACGTTAATGTTATTTTATCTTTTTTTAATCATTGCATTATACTTTTAATTCGCAAGGTGTCAGCATACAACTATATTAAGGATGATGACGTAACTATAAGTGGGTCGTTGTTCCCGCCTATTCACCGGACTCGTATATTAGCTAAAAAACAGACAAAATAAAGAACGACTATGCTGTAGTCCTATAGTACTTTTTAGTTTGGTATGGTACATGATATGGTCAAATTTTCGGTTATTGCGCATTGGTTTTTTGCGTCGTTTCTGGACGCGTGATTAGAGAACAAAATGGGACAAAGACGAGGAGCATCGAGGCGAAGGAAACATGTGTGGCTGGGTTTTTTTGCTGTATTAATGCTATTTGAAAAAGCGGTGTTAGCACAAATAAAGTATTCTGTCTATGAAGAGCAGGAGGACGGTACCCTGGTTGGACATATTGCAAAAGATTTAGGAATTAATGCAAAAGAATTGAAAGATAGAGGATTCCGCATCGTGTCCTCTTCGCAAGAGTCGCTGTTTCAGGTAAATCAGAATGATGGAGCCTTGTATGTTAGAGATAATTTAGATAGAGAGACGGTGTGCGAGAAAAGCATATCATGCACGATCGAGCTAAAAATCGCGTTGGAACATCCACTAGAGATTTACTATGTTACAATAGAAATCCTAGACATGAATGACCATGCTCCTGTTTTTGCTGAAAAAGAAGCTCTAATAGAGATATGGGAGTCGGCCTTACCCGGAACACGGTATCGGCTTCAACCAGCACACGACCCTGACAGCGGATCAAATTTTATTCAGACTTATAAACTCAGCCAGAACGAGTATTTTCGCCTCGAAGTTAAAGATCATGACGAAGATGGCAAAATTCCTATTCTGATACTACAAAAGCAGTTAGACAGAGAATCCGTTAAGAACATAAAGTTGATATTAATCGCTGTAGATGGCGGAAAACCATCTAAATCAGGATCAATGGAGGTAATAATAAATGTGCTCGATATAAATGATAACCCACCTGTTTTTACTGAGGAGGCCTATACCATAATGCTGCCTGAAAACTCACCTATTGGCACAAAATTGATACAGATGAATGCCACAGATTTGGATGATGGCTCAAATGGCGAAATTGTTTATTCCATGGGTAAAAATGTAAAAAATAAATTACGAGAACTTTTTGAAGTATCTCCGATCACTGGAGAAATTATAGTAAAGGGGATTGTAGATTATGAAGTTAAAGACAAATATGAGATTGATATTCAAGCCTCCGACAAAGGACTTGCACCACTGATATCAGACAAAACAGTAACTATAAAGATTGTAGATGTAAACGATAATGCACCAGAAATAGAGGTGACATCATTTTCAAGTGCCATTCCAGAAGATTCCAGATCTGGGACAACAGTTGCTTTAATAAGTGTATCTGATGCGGACTCTGGGGTTAATGGAAAAGTATCATGTTCAGTGCCTGAGGACATGCCTTTCAAGCTTCTTTCATCTTCACGTGATAATATTTATTCTTTAGTTACATCATCAACACTGGACAGAGAGCTGGCATCTCAATATATTATTACAATATCTGCCAAAGACGCAGGAAACCCGTCATTGTCATCGATGAAGACTATAACTGTACAAGTATTAGATGTAAATGATAATAGTCCAGTGTTTATTAGTTCCCCATACACATTTTATGTAATGGAAAACAATGCTCCCGGATCGTCTTTATTTTCTGTGTTTGCCTTTGACCAAGACACAAATGAAAACGCAGTAATCCGCTATCACATATGGAAAGATAATCTCAAAGAGAACAAATATGCATCGTTTATCAACATAAATTCTGAAAGTGGAGAAATTTATGGCTTAAAGGTTTTTGACTTTGAGACAATTAAGATGTTTCAGTTCCATGTGTTTGCTACAGATTCTGGAACTCCACCATTAAGCAGCAACGTCACAGTAAATGTTTTCATTTTGGATCAGAATGACAATTTTCCTGTGATTTTATATCCAATCAGTGCTAATGGTTCTGCTGAAGGGGTAGAGGAGATTCCCCGTAATGTTAACACAGGACATTTGGTGGCTAAAGTCAGAGCCTATGATGCGGATATTGGATACAATGGCTGGTTATTATTTTCACTGCAAGAAGTGAGTGACCACACTCTATTTGGTTTGGATCGCTACACGGGACAGATAAGGACCCTTCGTCCGTTCACAGAAACAGATGAAGCTAAACACAAACTGGTCATATTAGTCAAAGATAATGGAAACGTTTCACTGTCAGCAACAACTACACTGCTTATTAAAATAGTAGAGCCTAAAGAGGCGTTTGCAGCTTCTGACATTAAAAGTACAGCAAATGATGTGGAAGAAAATACAGTTACATTTTATTTAATCATAACTTTAAGTTCAGTTTCATTTCTTCTTATTATTAGTATTATCGTTTTCATTGGAATGCAGTGCTGCACATCTACTGACTTTTCCTCTAAATATTTACAAGATACTGCTTATGATGGGACATTGTGTCATAGCATTCAGTATAGATCGGGAGATAAACGCTACACGTTAGTAGGACCAAGAACCAGTATCGGTTCTACTTTGGTTTCTGGCAGTCATGGAAATACTCTTGTGATACCGGATCGGAGGAGAACGTCTGGAGAGGTAAGAAGTGTTCATTTCCAAGAGCATTTTTAAAAATTATTGTTATACTGAGCAAACAATTATGAAGTAAAAGTTGCTTTCAGTTGAATGCAAAAAGGATGGTCACTTTTGATTTTACACTTGTCCTTTTACATTTTAAAAGAAAAGGGCATCAAACAACGAAATATGAAGAAAATCTCTGCAGAGTGTGTTAAAAAGTAGCATAATTATGCAAATTTTATGAAACCTATAGTGAATTATATTGCACATTTTTGTGATTAGGTGTAGTACTGTTTGAAGGCTTGTCCTGTGTCTATGTAGGTATATTTTAATTAATTTTCATCGTATTTTTAAAGTATCAGAATGTAATGGGAAGGGGTGGCCTAGTGTTTAAAGTGTTGGACTGAAAACAGGCCGGGTTCGCTTTCCAGCACCACCAACCACCACTGTGGGCTCCTGAGCAAAGCCCTTAATCCCTAATTACTCAGTTGTAAGTCGCTCTGGATAGGGGGGGTCTGCCAAATGCTGTAAATGTTAATTGTATCGCTGTCCAAGGTACCAGTTCTTAACGCGACATTGTAGTTACAAATTTTTGCTGTAATAGATTTATTGAATAGTTTTTTGACATTATCTTCTTTTACAAACTACTGCTATAACTACGCTTTTGCATTGCAATAAACGTTGGCATTCGCGAGGTGTCACTATAGAACTATAAAAAAAAACATTGTTTTGCCCGCCCCACTCATTGAAAACCAACATTAAGAACCTTAGTCGAGCCTTAGTCTTGGGACATTTGTGCTCCGCTACAGATATTGTGTTGATATGTGGATTTAATTCGCATTCGTTTGTGATTTTTTGCGGATGTATTGTAACCAGTCAAAATGGAAAAATATAAAGGCACTTCTTGGCGAAGGGCACATATAAGGCTTGCCTTCACGGCGTTATCGTTGCTGTTTGGAAGAACAGTTTGGGCACAGATACGGTATTCTGTTTTTGAAGAGCAGAAGGAAGGTACCGTGATTGGAAATATTGCAAAGGATTTGGGAATTGATGCAAGAAACTTGAAAGAGAGAGGATTCCGCGTCGTTTCAGCCTCAGGAGGGTCGCTGTTTAAGGTAAATCAGAATGACGGAGCGTTGTACATTAGCGGAAATTTAGACAGAGAAACGCTGTGCGAGAAGAGTCCGTTGTGCACGATTAATCTTCAAATCGCTATGGATAATCCACTGGAAATTCATTATTTGATTTTAGAAGTTATAGATGTGAATGATCATGCTCCTGTTTTTGCTGAAAACGAGACGCTTTTAGAGATATGGGAGTCGGCGTTACCCGGAACGCGTTTTCAGCTTCAGCCAGCACATGACTCTGACAGCGGATCAAATTCTATTCAATCGTATAAACTTAGCCAGAACGATCATTTTCGACTCGAAGTCAAAGACCGCGGAGAAGGAGGTAAAATTCCTGTTCTGGTCTTACAAAAGCCCATAGACCGAGAGTTAATTCAAAGCATAAAATTGTTGCTAAATGCTGTCGACGGTGGAAAACCCTCCAAATCGGGACAAATAGACATAACTGTTCTGGTGTTGGATGTAAATGATAACATTCCAGTTTTTACTAAAGACGTGTATTCCGTCCGTCTGAATGAAAACACACCTTTAGGTACCACTGTCATACAAGTGAATGCCACAGATTTAGATGAAGGACAAAATGGGGATGTTGTTTATACGTTTTCCAACAGTGTTCACAGCAAACTGCGTAAAATGTTTGATATAGATTCGGTCACTGGAGAAATTGTTGTAAAAGGACAAATTGATTTTGAAGTAACGAGTACGTATGAAATTGACATAACAGCTTCAGACAAAGGTACAGTACCACAAACAACAGATAAGAGTGTGCTTATAAAAATAGTCGATGTCAATGACAATGCGCCGGTAATACAGCTGGCATCATTTTCAAGATCTATCTCAGAAGACTCAAGACCTGGAACTACAGTCGCTTTAATAAGTGTGACTGATTTGGATTCTGGATTAAACGGAAAAGTTTTCTGTTCAGTTTCTGAAGATATACCTTTTAAATTATTGTCTTCTACACAGGACAATATTTATTCATTAGTTACTACTTCATTCATTGATAGAGAGAAGCAACACGAATATGACATTACATTGGTTGCCAAAGATGCGGGTGAACCGTCTTTATCATCTCTGAAACATTTAACCATCTTTGTATCAGATATAAACGATAATAGCCCAGAGTTTGCTCTCGCACCTTACACGTTTTACGTTGCAGAAAATAACATTCCGGGCATGTCCTTATTCTGCGTTTCGGCGTCTGATAAAGACACAAATGAAAATGCCGTGGTCACATATGAAATTATGAGAGAAAATAGCGAGGCCATCAAACTGATGCATGTAAATATAAATTCAGAAAATGGTTGTATTTACGCTTTAAAACCATTTGACTTTGAAAGCGTAAAAATGTTCCAGTTCCATGTTCTAGCAACAGATTCTGGGAGCCCTTCGCTGCGCAGTAACGTCACAGTAAATGTTTACATTCTGGATCAGAATGACAATGTTCCAGTGATCTTATATCCAATCAGCGCTAACGGTTCAAGCGTGGAGGAAATTCCCCGTAATGTCAACGCAGGGCATTTGGTGACTAAAGTGAGAGCCTACGATGCGGATGTAGGATACAACGGATGGTTATTATTTTCCCTTCAGGAAGTGAGTGACCACAGTCTTTTCGGTTTGGACCGCTATACAGGACAGATAAGGACTCTTCGCCCCTTTACAGAAACAGATGAGGCTGAACATAAACTGGTTATTCTGGTCAAAGACAATGGAAATATTTCTCTTTCAGCCACAGCGTCTGTAATTATTAAACTTGTGGAACCCAAAGAGGCTTTTGCTACGTCTGATGTCAAAAACGCAGTAAATGAAGTTAAAGAAAATAACGTAACATTTTATTTGATTGTCACCTTGGGATCGGTTTCATTCCTATTTATTGTCAGTATTATCGTTCTGATTGTAATGCAGTGCTCCAAGTCACCAGACTATAACTGCAAGCATTTGCAAGATACAAATTATGATGGGACACTGTGCCACAGCATCCAATATAGATCTGGAGATAAACGATACATGTTAGTTGGACCAAGAACGAGTATCGGTTCCACTCTTGTTCCAGGCAGCAATGCAAATACTCTTGTGATACAAGATCGTAGGAGAAGAACGTCTGGTGAGGTAAGGCATGATAAAGTATTACAAATTTATGTTTTTTAGCTGTGCCCTTGCTTTGGCACAGTCTTGAGAAAAGGCATATTTCGATCCTATGCGTATAATTCAAGCATTTTCTGTTAGTGATATTTAATTTTTTAGCCGAATCTTGACGTTGGTATCTGTTTTTGGCACTGTTCATGACTGTGTCTATGGATTGTTTGGTTCGTTTTTCGAATTATGTACTAAACATATACAAATATATACACTGGATATATTTACCGATGTTGTTCTAATTTTTTTATGTTATGGCCACTTTTATTTTGCAAAAAACGTTGGCAATGGCAAGGTATCTCACTAAATCACATAATCTAAAAAAAACCCAATTTAAATAGGTCTTAAAAGAAACTTATCAATATGTGTTTCTCGGTTGTATTAACAAACTAAAAAGCCCAGTTTATAGTGATTATATCGTTACCTCTTGTTCTTGCAGTAAACTATGAAATCGCACGGGGTCAGTGTGATCTAAACAAAATCACTTCATGGATTTGGCCCCTTAGTTGGTTATTTGGACCGCCCCATCTTTAATAATCTTTATATACCGCACTTCTTAGTCTACCATTCCATATCTGAATACTTGATTTAAACCCGCCAGATCTACTTAACCAAAGCAACATGGCTTTGTACTCTGTGGATTTTGTCTGTAAACGTAATTAAACAGTGTATTTTTTTTTCTTTCAAAATGGAACAAAGAGGATCCTCATCATGGAGACTGAACCTTGTACTTTTTACATTGGCGTCGCTATTTTGGAGAGTAGCTCTGGCGCAGATTAAATATACCATACTCGAAGAGCAGACAGACGGTGCCACGGTAGGAAACATCGCAAAGGATTTAAGTCTAGATTACAGAAGATTGAAGGATCGAGGATTTCGTGTTGTATCATTCACAGGAGAACCTTTATTCGGTCTAAATCAGGATAATGGCGTTTTGTATACCACATCTAAAATAGACAGGGAGGAAGTATGCGGGAAAATAAGTCCATGCGTAATTAATCTAAAAATCGCGCTTGAAAATCCCATAGAAATCCATTATGTAGCGGTTGAGGTTGTGGACATAAACGATCATGCACCGACGTTTCCTGAGACAGAAAAGCGTTTGGAAATCTCCGAAAACGCCGTATCTGGTTCACGCTTTCAGATACAAGCGGCACGCGATCCAGATAGCGGAATAAATTCCGTACAGATATATAAGATCAGTCCTAATGAACATTTTCGAATTGAGGTTAAGGACAGAGGATCGGATCGAAAGATGCCTTTTCTAATTTTAGAAAAATCCTTGGACAGGGAAACAAGTCGTAGTCATAAGCTACTCCTCACAGCGCTTGACGGCGGAAAACCACCAAAATCGGGGACTATGGAGATTACTGTAGATGTCTTAGATGTTAATGACAACATTCCGGTTTTTACAAAAGACTCATATTCTGTAAGTCTTAGAGAAAACGTACCCATAGGTACAACGGTAACGCAGGTAAACGCAACTGACTTAGACGACGGTGTAAACGGTGAAGTGTTTTTTATTTTTGGACACGACGTAGACAGTGATTTGCGCCAAATGTTTTATTTGGATCCAATTACAGGCGAAATCGTTGTAAGAAGTCAAATAGATTTTGAGCAAAAAGACCACTATGAAATTGACATTCAAGCATCGGATAAAGCACCGCTTGCACCCCTGACAGCTGAGAAAAGCATTTTAATACGCATTGTGGACGTAAATGATAATGCACCGGAAATTGAAGTGACGTCATTTTCGAGCACATTAGGAGAGGACGCGAAGTTGGGGACTACAGTAGCATTAATTAGCATAAGTGATTTAGATTCTGGTCTAAATGGAAAAGTGTCTTGCTCTGTACTTGAAGAAATTCCTTTTAGGTTAACGCCGACTTCACAATATAACATTTATTCATTGACAACTGCATCATTACTTGACAGGGAGAAAATTTCACAGTATACCATTACAATAGTAGCCCAGGATGCAGGTCAGCCAGCATTATCATCGTTTAAATCTATTACAGTCCAACTTTCTGATGTAAATGATAATAGCCCAGAGTTTTCTGTAAACCCACACATCATCTATGTAACTGAAAATAATGCTCCAGGTACAAGCATTTTCTCTGTATCTGCTAGTGATCATGATGTGGACAAAAATGCAATAATTACCTACCACATTTGGAGGGATTCTTCTGAACAAAACAAGTATACAT
Source organism: Sisor rabdophorus (assembly GCA_026260075.1). Lineage (NCBI taxonomy): Eukaryota > Metazoa > Chordata > Actinopteri > Siluriformes > Sisoridae > Sisor > Sisor rabdophorus. The sequence continues at coordinate 2,747,963 of JAOTQW010000008.1, forward strand.
CCTTTCTAAACATAAATCCTGACAATGGGGAGATATATGCATTAAAAAGCTTTGACTTTGAAACAGTTAAAAGATTCCACTTTCATGTTGTTGCTACAGATTCTGGAAATCCATCATTGAGCAGTAATGTTTCAGTAATTGTGTTTATTCTGGATCAAAATGACAACATTCCAGTGATCTTATATCCAGTCAGCACTAATGGTTCAGCTGAAGGGGTGGAGGAGATCCCCCGTAATGTTAACGCAGGACATTTGGTGACGAAAGTGAGAGCCTATGATGCGGATGTCGGATACAATGGCTGGTTATTATTTTCACTCCAGGAAGTGAGTGACCACAGTCTCTTTGGTTTGGACCGCTATACAGGACAGATAAGGACCCTACGCTCATTCACAGAAACAGATGAGACTGAACACAAACTGGTCATAGTGGTCAAAGACAATGGAAATGTTTCACTTGCAGCAACTGCGACTGTCATCATTAAACTTGTGGAGCCCAAAGAAGCCTTTGCAGCTTCCAACGTGAAAAACGCAGTTAAAGATGAGGAGGATAGTAACATTACAATTTATTTAATAATCACTTTGGGCTCAGTTTCAGTGCTTTTCATTATAAGCATTGTTGTGTTAACAGTAATGCAGTGCTCCAAATCTGCAGACTATTCCTCCAAATATTTACAAGATACTGCTTATGATGGGACACTGTGTCACAGCATCCAGTACAGATCTGGAGATAAACGCTACACATTGGTTGGTTCCAGGATGAGTATAGGTTCTACTATAGTTTCCGGCAGTAATGGAAATACTCTAGTTGTAGACGATCGCAGAAGGAGACCTTCTAGAGCGGTAAGATATTATTTAGCGTAGGACTGATCTTTTTACTTTTGTAATTTTTTGTACACTATAAGAGCAGCGTGGTGGTGTAGTGGTTAGAACATTTGCCTCACAGCAAAAATGTTGTGGGTCCGATTCCCAGGTCTTTCTGTGCAGAGTTTGCATGTTCTCCCTGCGCTTGTGTGGGAACTTCGGTCCACCCACAGTCCAAAAACATGAACATTAGGTTGATTGATAGTTCTAAATTGCACATAGCAGTAAGTGTGTGTTTGTTTGTGTATGTGTGGCCCTGTAAATGATTGGCGACCTGTTCAGGGTGTACCCCTGCCTCTTGCCTTATGTGTCCTGGGATAGGCTCCAGCAGAACCTCATGACCTTGAGTTAGTAAATAAGAGGGTATAGAAGATGAATATATGAATATTCATTTATTCATTCATCTTCTTTACCTGCTTAATCCCCGAATCCGGGGTCATGGGGGTCTGCTGGAGCCTATCCCCACGCACATAGGGCGGGGGGGAGGAAGTACACCCTGGACAGGTCGCCAATCTATCTCAGGGCCACACACACACAACCACACACTCACACATTCACTTCTATGGGCAATTTAGAGTCACCAATC
>JAOTQW010000008.1:2759522-2774946 GCA_026260075.1 Sisor rabdophorus
CATGGTAAACATAGACTCTGACAGTGGAGATATTTACAGTTTGCAGTCATTTAATTATGAAGAATTAAAAGCATTTCAGTTTAAAGTTCAGGCTTTTGACTCTGGTGTTCCACCACTAAGAGGTAATGTGACTATAAATGTTTATATCCTGGATGAGAATGACAACAGTCCTGGAATTCTTGCTCCTTATTCTGATCATGGCTCTGTTCACTCTGAGAACATTCCGCATTCTGCTGAAGCAGGATACTTTGTGGCCAAGATCAGAGCTGTAGACTCAGATTCTGGATATAATGCATTGCTTTCTTACCACATCTCTGAACCTAAAGGAAATAACCTCTTTCGAATCGGAACAAGCAGCGGAGAGATCAGGACTAAAAGAAGAATGAGTGACAATGACATAAAAACCCACCCACTGGTCATTTCAGTTTCTGATAATGGAGAGCCGTCACTGTCAGCCACTGTGTCTGTTGATGTTGTGGTTGTTGACAGCACAGGAAACATGAAGACTCAATTTAAATATGCAGTGATAAAGGAGAATATTTTCTCAGATTTAAACATGTATCTGCTCATTGCTGTTGTCTCTGTTTCATTGATATTTCTACTAAGTCTTATTACCTTAGTAGCGGCTAAATGCGCCAAGAGTAATCTTAGTTTCAGCAGGTACAGCACCCCAGTGATTACTACACATCCTAATGGAAGCTGGGCCTACTCCAAATCTACTCAGCAGTATGACGTTTGTTTTAGCTCTGACACACTTAAGAGTGATGTAGTGGTGTTTCCTGCATCATTTTCACCTGCAGATGCTGAATTAATCAGTATAAATGAGGGTGACACTTTTAGTCGAACACAAAGTCTTCCTAGCAAAGAAAAGGTAAGAAAAAAGAGAGAATTTTTTATATTTGCTTCTTTTATTTCTAGATTCAAAAATGAGATCTTTGCAAATTTTTTACATTTGCAACTTATAGTGAAGGGCGGCATGGTGGTGCAGTGGTTAGCATGTTCGCCTTAGAGAAAGACGGTTGTGGGTTCGATTCACAGGTAAAGACGGAGTTTGCATGTTCTCCCATGCTTTAGGTTGATCAGTTATTCTAAATTGCCCATAGGAGTGAATGTGAGTGTGTGCTTGTGTGTGTGTGGCCCTGCGATACACTGGCAACCTGTCCAGGGTGTACCCCTCCCTCTCTCCCTATGTACGCTGGGATAGGCTTCCAGCAGACATAGAAATAAGCGGGTATCAAAGATTAATGAAGGAATGAATGAATGAATAAATGAATAAACCTATGACTATTTGTTTAGCCAAAATTTTGCCAGTCCATTCATAAATCGCTTGATTCCGTATTTATTTATTTATTTATTTATTTGTTTAACTCCTGTCTCTGTCCATGGTGCTGAATGCTCTAAAATTTCCTTTAAACATACATTTTTCACTTTTATTATTCATTCATTCATTCATCTTCTATACCCGCCTACTCCCAAACTCGGTGTCACATGGGTCCGCTGGAGCCTATCTCAGCGCACATAGGGAGAAAGGCTAGGGGTACACTCTGGACAGGTCGCCAGTCCATCACAGGGCCACACACTCACAACCACACGCACTTCTATAAGCAATCTTATAATCACCAATCATGTTTTTGGAGTGTGGGAGGTGACCCATATTAGGAAAACCACTCAAGCGCGGGGAGAACATGCAAACTTAGCACATTCGAACCCAGGACCTTCTTGTTGGGAGGCGACCGTGCCAACCATTACGCCGCCGCGCCAGCCTTCCCTTTTATTATTCAATGCTATTCTTTCTTTCTTTCTTTCTTTCTTTCTTTCTTTCTTTCTTTCTTGCTTTCTTTCTTGCTTTCTTTCTTGCTTTCTTTCTTGCTCTCTTGCTTTCTTGCTTTCTTGCTTGCCTGTATGGGCTGTACTTTCCCACACGATGTCGCTAGCTTACCACTGTAATAGAAGCCTAGCTCCTATCCTTGCGACGCGCCTACTTCTCACGTAAAAATGTACTCTCTGGCGGATTGCTTTGTTCTGCGTACGCCATTATACACACATGTAGTTTAAAGAGCGTTCAGCTGGATACTTATTTACAGCTGTGCAGTTTATTTTGCGCTGTCTTTGGGTTTCATTTAACATGGCCTTACCTATGACAAAGCGATTTTTGGTATGTTTGTGGTTTTCACTGCTTTTCTACTGCTGGAGCATCGCAGAGGGACAAATCGTGTATTCGTTGTCAGAGGAGGCGAAGGCTGGTACTGTAATCGGAAATGTCTCAAAGGATTTTAACATTAATATACATGACTTTGAACGACGTGGATTGCAGCTTGTGTCGGCAGACAATAAAAGGTATTTTGATTTAAATAAGAAGACGGGTGCTCTTCAAGTTAAAGATAGAATGGATAGAGAAGCCTTATGCGAGCAGAGAATTAAATGTTCATTAGCCATGGAAATCATTGTTCATTCGCCATTAAACATTTATCGTTTTGAAGTTAATGTATTGGATATTAACGACAACATCCCCACATTTCTATCGCCAGTGATAGAATTAAATATTGTTGAGTCAGCGTTTCCAGGTGAGAGATTTCCTTTACCACTTGCGTTTGACGCAGACATAGGCAGCAATTCAGTAAGAAACTACAAGCTAAATCAAAACGATTACTTTTCGCTGGATGTGCAGAACAGCGGAGAACAAAGTCTGTCTGCTGAATTAGTGCTACAAAAGTCATTAGACCGAGAAAAGCAATCTGTGCTCCAGCTTACTTTAACTGCTATAGACGGGGGGAAACCACCTCGATCTGGAACGTTAAATATTAATGTAAATGTTGAAGATGTTAATGATAACATTCCAGTTTTTAGTAAGCTTTTGTATAAAGCACGTGTCCAAGAGAACGCACCCGCGGGTACACTCGTAGTTCGAGTACAGGCGAATGATTTAGATGAGGGTCTTAATGGGGAGATCGTTTATAAGTTTTATAAACAGGACAACAACCAAGATATCAGTGCATTTTCTATAAATGCGGAAACAGGAGAAATTAGAATAAAAGGCGAGGTCGACTATGAAAAGAAAAGCGCTCTTGAAATTCGGGTCCAGGCAAACGACAAAGGACAGCAACCAAGAGCGGCACACTGCAAAGTATTAATTGAAGTAATTGATATAAATGACAATATTCCGGAAATATCTGTTACGTCTTTAGTAAGCACACTAAAAGAGGATGCTCAGCTTGATACGACTGTCGGTATGATAACTGTGATAGATAATGATAGTGGTAAAAACGGTCAAGTAAACTTAAAAATCACCGGACATGTTCCATTCAGGGTACAAAATTCGTATAAGAATTATTACATATTAAGTGTAGATGGCCCTTTAGACAGAGAGGTCACATCTAAGCATAATATCAATATTATAGCTTCTGATGAAGGGAAACCACCTCTCTCCAGCACCACTGTCATCACTGTACACATCTCTGATGTTAATGACAACGCACCACGATTTCCAGAGCCATTAGTTAATGTATATTTAAAAGAGAATAGTCCGGTTGGAGCGCTCATGTATACAGTTTCTGCTGCTGATCCTGATGTTGGCGATAATGCCAAAATATCGTATTCATTACTCGGAAGCTCTAAAAACATTCCTCTGTCATCCATGATAAACGTAAACTCAGACAGTGGAGATATTTACAGTCTGCAGTCATTCAACTATGAGGAAATAAAAACGTTTCAGTTCAAAGTTCAGGCAACAGACTCTGGTGTACTTTCCATGAGCAGTAATGTGACTGTAAATGTTTTTATTTTGGATGAGAATGACAACAGTCCTGGGATTTTTGCTCCTTATTCTGATCATGGCTCTGTTCATACAGAGAATGTTCCATATTCTGCCGAAGCAGGATACTTTGTGACCAAGATCAGAGCTGTAGACTCAGATTCTGGATATAATGCACTGCTTTCTTACCACATCTCTGAACCTAAAGGAAATAACCTCTTTCGAATCGGAACAAGCAGCGGAGAGATCAGGACTAAAAGGAGAATGAGTGACAATGACCTGAAAACTCACCCACTGGTTATTTTGGTTTCTGATAATGGAGAGCCGTCACTGTCAGCCACTGTGTCCGTTGATGTTGTGGTTGTTGACAGCACAGATGACATAAATAATCCATTCAAACATGTACCGCTAAAGGAGGACAGTTTCTCAGATTTAAACATGTATTTGCTGATTGCCATTGTTTCGGTTTCAGTTATATTTTTGCTGAGTCTGATCACTTTATTAGCCTTGAAATGCTGCCGAACAGACATCAGTTTCAGCAGATACAACACCCCAGTGATTACCACACACCCTGATGGAAGCTGGTCTTACTCCAAATCTACTCAGCAATATGACGTATGTTTTAGTTCTGACACAATGAAGAGTGATGTAGTGGTTTTCCCTGCACAGTATCCACCTGCAGATGCAGATCTTATAAGCATAAATGAAGGGGATACATGTAACAAAACACAAACACTCCCTACTAATAGAAAGGTAAGAATGAATTTATGTAACATATGTAACAACATACATTAATCACATTGCGTTAGATTATGCTTTCTGAACAGTTGGGCCATAGATGCACATACTAAAAACAAGTATTTAGCACTTTTTACCCTGTTGTTTTATTATTTTTTTACTTCCTTGATTAGTTGCTCCCATAGCAATAGCTAACAATTTAAAAATTATATTAATGCCATTTTGGGGTGACACAGTAGTTTAGTGATTAGCATGTTCGCCTCACAGCAAGAAGGTTGTGTTTTCGATTTCCTGGTCTTTCTTTGTGGAGTTGCTTGCTTGGGTTAACATTGGGTACTCCGGTTTTCCTCCCACAGTCCAAAAATGTAAATTAGGTTGATTGGTGATTATAAATTGCCCAAAGGAGTGAGTGTAAGTGTGTGTGGCCCTGCGGGTCTAATGACCTGTCCAGGGTGTACCCCGCCTCTCGTGCCTTTATGCATTGGGATAGGCATAATACATAATACAACATAATGCATAATACAATTTCTTTACATTAAGGATGTCTTGATTTCTCTGTATACATCATAGTATATATTTAGCAAGAAATACATTAAATAGATTTGGTAAAGTTGCATGTGGACTAGTGGTGTTTGAAACGTGCAAACTTTTGCAGTCAGCCTTTAATTACCCCTATTCGCTTGCTTAATATTAAGGCTTTGCATTATCTAGCTTCTTCCTATCGTTGCAATCTGATCTTTCTCTATTATCCACCTCATTCACTATTACTCCTATCTCTCATCTGCTTGGCGTAAGATCAGTGTTGTTGCCCCTAATTTATGAAACTCTCTTCACAGCTTACCCTGATTAATAAGCTCTCTGATTGCAAATCACTGCTTAAAACTGGATTTTTAACATGTGGTCTTGTCTTTAAATTACTCTCTGGATTGCTTTTTGTTTTTAGTAAATGATAATAATAATTATTATTATTATCAAAGCATGCCTCACAACAAGAAGGTCCTGGGTCATCTTATTTACTTACATTTACTTAAAGGATAAGAACTTGTACAATATTTACTATATTTCATGCCAATATTATAAGTAATTATAATACATTCATTCATCTTTTAGCCTTTATTCCCTAGCTCAGGGGTCTTCTGGAGCAATCCTAGCTCACATAGGGCGGGAGGCAGGGGTACACCCTGGACAGGTCCATCGCAAGGCAACACACAGACAAACAACCACCCTTTCTTTAGAATATTTTATAACAATTTATAAATAATTTAGAATTACCAATGAAGCTAATGTGTTTCTTTTTAACTGTGAGAACTCAGCACATAAAGAATCGAAGCCATGACTAATTATAGTTATTCATTCATTCATCTTCTGTATCCGCTTATTATTTAAATCTGAATTACAGGGGTCTGTTGGAGCCTACCCCAGTGCACATACGGCGAGAGGCAGGGTTACACCCTGGATTCACATTCACTCCTATAAGCAATTTGGAGACACCAATCAACCTAATGAACATGTTTTTAAACTGTGGGAGGAAACCGGAGTACCTGTACGCATGCAAGTGCTGGGAGAACATGAAAATTCAGCACAGAAAGACCCCATGCCTAGGATTCAAACCCAGGATGCTCTAGTTGTAAGGCGACTGTGCTAACCACTCCAACTGTATAATTGTAATACTATTGTCTAATAATAAGTAAATAACACATACATTTTCTGTTATAGAATTAATTTTTTAGAAGTGGCAACTCATCTAAAAAATATTTGTAAATCCACCTTTATAAACAATAATCACCCCCTTTTATTGGTCGGCCTTCATATGCACTGCAAAAGCTTCTCTTCTTCTCTGTTTTGATGAATGAAAATAAACAGGTAGCATTGGGTTGTTATGCATGCACATTTCTTTCAACCTTGCAAAGCCTCAGAGAATATCAATTAGCAGGTTAGAAGATGAATGAATGAATAATGCCATGTTTCCAGCTCTGTGTATTCCTAACAGAAATGATTGATTTGTCATGATAATACTATTTTTTTTACAATAAGGATTTCTTGATACATTATAGAATAGTATTGCAAAGCCTCAGAGAATATCAGTTAAAAAATACCGAACGCTGAAGTGGACAGATTAAAATTTGTCATTTGAAAACTGCTGGCGTGTAATAATTCATTAAAGGTTTGACATTGTATGTAAACAAAGACACAACGTTAAAGGTTTTTTGTCGTCCACATGATGTCACTAGCCGTCTACGTTGTATTTTTTTAATTGCTCCGCCTTTCTAAAGGCAGGGCGATAACTCTGCTGTTCAGACGGCTTTGTTTAGCATCCGCCATTGTGCGTACATGCTGTTTAAGCGCAGACAAGATACAAGATTTGCAACTACGGGAATGGATTTCTATATATTTTTGGAAAGAGTTATTGCAATGCTGTAATATGGCTACATTAGTGGCTCAAACGTTTTACTTGTGGATATGTTCATCTCTACTGCTTAATTTATGGCGATTTGTGAATGGACAGATTGTGTATCACATAGCGGAGGAAGGAACCCCAGGCACAACAGTCGGAAATTTGGCAAAGGATTTAAATCTAAACGTTCAGGACCTTGAAAGACGAGGATTTCATATTGTTTCCGAAGCTTATAGCAGGTATTTTAACCTTAATAGGAAGACGGGTATTCTTCATGTTAAACAAACAATTAATAGAGAAGAGATTTGTGAACGCAACGCACACTGTTCTATATCGCTAGAAGCTGTCGCTCAATCGCCGCTAAATATTTATAGGTTTGAAGTGAACGTCTTAGATGTTAACGACAATTCTCCTGAGTTTCGACAGACAGAATGGATGCTAAATATTTCAGAGTTAGCTGCCCCTGGAGAGAGATTTGCTTTACCGAGTGCGTTTGATGCAGACGTGGGAAGTAATTCGGTAAAAAGTTATAAACTGAGCCAAAATGAACACTTTTCGCTTGACGTACACAGCGGAGACCAGAGTGTATCGGCTGAATTAGTACTGCAGAAAGCTTTAGACAGAGAAAAACAGCCTGTGGTCCATATCACACTGACTGCTGTGGATGGAGGAAAACCTCACAGATCTGGAACAATCCCTATAACTATAAATGTAGTGGATGTTAACGATAATGTTCCGGTTTTTAATAGATCACTGTATAAAGCTCGAGTTAATGAAAATGCATTACCAGGTACTCCCGTAATCACCGTGTATGCCAGCGATATGGATGAAGGCGTTAACGGAGAAATTACATATGCGTTTCTTAACCACGACAGCGATAAAAATCTTAACGCATTTTCAATAAATCCTGAAACCGGCGAAATTGTAGTGGCTGGTAATGTGGATTATGAAAAGAAAAATGCGATTGAACTTCGGGTCCAAGCAAAAGACAAAGGCTCCAATCCCAGAGCGGCAATGTGCAAGGTTCTAGTAGAAATAGTTGATATTAACGACAACGCTCCGGAAATATCTGTGACTTCATTGGTTAATATTATAAAAGAGGATATACCACTTGACACAATGGTGGGGATGATGACAGTTATTGACAACGATGCTGGACAAAATGGTCAAGTAACACTCAAAATTACTGGATCTGTGCCATTTAAAATTCAAAAATCATACAAGAATTATTACACGTTAGTTGTAAACGGACCCCTTGACAGAGAACGCGCGTCTCAGTATAACGTAACTATCACAGCCACTGATGAAGGGACTCCACCTCTATCCAGCATAACTGTCATTAGCCTATACGTGTCTGATGTGAATGATAATTCGCCAAGATTTTCTGAGCCTGTTATTAATGTGTATGTAAAAGAGAATAGTCAGGTTGGATCTGTTATTTATACAATTTCTGCTGTTGACAATGATATTGAAGACAATGCTAAAGTATCATATTTTTTAATTGAAGGCCCTAAAAATATTCCAGTATCATCAATGATAAACATAAGCCCTGACAGTGGTGATATTTACAGCTTGCAGTCGTTTAACTATGAGGAAATGAAAACATTTCAGTTTAAGGTTCAGGCCACAGACTCTGGTGTTCCTTCACTGAGCAGTAATGTGACCGTAAATGTTTTTATCCTGGACGAGAATGACAACAGTCCTGAGATTCTTGCTCCATATTCTGATCCTGGCTCTGTTCACACTGAGAACATTCCGTATTCTGCTGAAGCCGGATACTTTGTGGCCAAGATCAGAGCCATAGACTCAGACTCTGGATATAATGCATTGCTCTCATATCACATCTCTGAACCTAAAGGAAATAACCTCTTCCGAATCGGAACAAGCAGCGGAGAGATCAGGACTAAAAGGAGAATGAGTGACAATGACCTAAAAACTCACCCACTGATTATATTGGTTTCTGATAATGGAGAGCCATCACTGTCAGCCACTGTGTCTGTTGATTTTGTGATTGTTGAGAGCACAGGTGACATAAAAACTCATTATAAACATGTACCAAAGAAGGAGGACAGTTTCTCAGATTTAAACATGCATTTGCTGATTGCTATAGTTTCAGTTTCAGTAATATTTTTGCTGAGTCTGATCAGTTTAATAGTTGTGAAATGTTGCAGACCAGAAAGCAGTTTCATCAAATACAGCACACCAGTGATCACCACACATCCTGATGGAAGCTGGTCCTACTCCAAATCTACTCAGCAATATGATGTGTGTTTTAGTTCTGACACATTAAAAAGTGATGTAGTGGTTTTCCCTGCACAGTTTCCACCTGCAGATGCTGAGCTGATTAGTATAAATGGAGAAGATACTTTTACACAAACACTTCAAAATAAAATAAAGGTAAGATCTTTAGGAGCCAATGGCTTATAATTACGAGCTTATAATGGGCTGTTAATATTGTTGAATAGAGACTTAAGTCTTATTTTTGGTTTATGTTTACTGCTGCATGGCTGTTTCATCCCATACAGCCCATATCCCTGTTAACAATCTAATAATCTATAGGTTTTATAAAGTAACATCACAGTAGCAATCATTTATTTCCTATAAGAAAACAATTTTATTAATAATTATTGTTAGCAATATCATTGCTTTTGTTTATTTTGAGCTTGTTTGAATCATTTTGGTTTGGGCAGTTTATTTGATGTAATTTAAATTTGTTCATAACATTTTTGTTGCATATGAAATACGTCAGCTTCCAGCTTCTGGCAGTTAGTTATTAAAATATTTATTTACCATGAATATATATTCAAGTTTAAATGATTGGTTTTGCTTTTTAAAGTTTACGTTGGATAAACATAAAAAGCCACTAAATTTGGCAAAAACACTACAAAAAAAAAATACGCCTCCTGGTGTCGCCTTAGTATCGCCGCACTATCGGCAGACCTCCTCGTCTTTACAGGGATATGCTGCTCATGCGCTTTGTTTCTCAGCCCTGATCTTTTTTTATATGGGCACTGATACGGATTATATCTAAATAATATTGTAATTATTTGTTTTGTTGGCTGGATCGCATGATATGGCTTACAAGGAGAAATCATCAGTTATTCGGACATTTGTGATTTTAATAACAATTGCGGACATTGCTCATGCTCAAATTGCTTATTCTCTATCCGAGGAAGTGAACACAGGTACTATTGTTGGAAATATAGCGAAAGACGTGAATCTTAACATTCAGGAATTGGAATCACGCATGTTTCACATCGTTTCACCGTCTGGGAAGAAGTATTTTGACGTTGATCTAAAAACTGGGGCATTGTTCGTAAACGATAGGCTGGACAGAGAGGCGCTTTGCCCTGCCTCCTCACAGTGTTCCGTACATGTGGAAGCTGTTGTGAATAATCCGTTGAATTTGTTTCGCATCGAGATAAATGTATTAGACATCAATGACAACGCACCTTTGTTTCGAGTTAAGTCGAAGCATTTTAATATTTCAGAGCTTGCTCTGGTTGGGGATAGATTTCAGCTACCGAGAGCTTCAGACCCTGATGTGGGTAGTAACTCGGTGAAGAGCTACAAGCTAAGCCAAAATGAGCATTTTGCTTTGGATGTACAATCTAGCAGCGAGCGGAGTTTGTCTGCAGAAATAGTTTTACAGAAAGCTTTGGACAGAGAAAAACAGCCTGTAATCCTTCTTATTCTGACCGCTGTTGATGGAGGAAACCCCCCCAAGACAGGTTCATTACAGATAGTGGTAAATGTGCAAGATGTTAATGATAACGCCCCGGTCTTCAACAAATCTCTCTATAAGATTCGTCTTGAGGAAAATGCCCCAACTGGAACAATTGTCATAAATCTGAACGCGACCGATGCAGACGACGGAGTGAATGGGCAGATAGTCTATACTTTGTTTAACCAGGACAGCGACGAAAAAACAGTTACATTTTTAGCATTGACTCCTTTTCGGGGGAGATCACTGTACAGGGCACGGTTGACTATGAGACGCAAAACGCGTATGAAATCCACGCACAGGCTAAAGATAAAGGACTAACCCCTCGATCAGCGTATTGTAAAGTATTAATTGAGGTGGTAGATTTAAATGATAATGCTCCCGAAATTTTGTTTGCATCTCAGGTAAATGTTGTCAAGGAAAATACAAAGAAAGGCACTGTCCTTGCTTTAATCACGATATCTGATAAAGATTCTGGTAAAAATGGCAATGCGCACGGACGATTAAGTGGCGAAGTTCCGTTTAAACTGCAATCTTCTTATAAGAATTATTACTCTATTGTGGTGGACGGGCCTTTAGATAGAGAAAGCCAAGATCAATATAATGTTACTATTATAGCGGCAGATGACGGAATCCCGTCGCTTTCTAGTAGTCGAGTTTTGACAATTCACGTATCAGATGCAAATGACAATGCGCCACATTTTTCAGATGAAGTAATTGATCTTTATGTCCAGGAAAATGTACCAAAAGGGAATATTATTTGCACTCTCTCAGGTATTGATCCAGATTTAAATGAAAATTCTAAATTAAATTATCAAATATTAGACTCTACAAGTTCATCCAATATTTTTTCTACATTCGCTATAAATGGAAATAACGGAAGTTTACACACTTTGAAATCCTTTAACTATGAGGAAATGAAAAGATTTCAGTTTAAAGTCAAGGTGACAGACTCTGGTGTTCCTTCACTGAGCAGTAACGTGACAGTAAATGTTTATATCCTGGATGAGAATGACAACAGTCCCGGGATTCTCGCTCCATATTCTGATCATGGCTCTGTTCACACTGAGAACATTCCCTATTCTGCTGAAGCAGGATACTTTGTGACCAAGATTAGAGCTGTAGACTCAGATTCTGGATATAATGCATTGCTTTCTTACCACATCTCTGAACCTAAAGGAAATAACCTCTTTCGAATCGGAACAAGCAGCGGAGAGATCAGGACTAAAAGGAGAATGAGTGACAATGACCTAAAAACTCACCCACTGGTTATTTTGGTTTCTGATAATGGAGATCCATCACTGTCAGCCACTGTGTCCATTGATGTTGTGGTTGTTGACAGCGCAGATGACATACAGACTCAACGTGTACCCCTAAAGGAGGACAGTTTCTCGGATTTAAACATGTATTTGTTTAGTGCAGTTGTTTTAGTTTCAGTAATATTTTTACTAAGTCTGATTGGTTTAATAGCTGTAAAATGCTACAAAACAGACAGTAGTTTTAGCAGCTATAGCGCCCCAGTGATTACCACACATCCTGATGGAAGCTGGTCTTACTCCAAATCTGCTCAGCAGTATGATGTGTGTTTTAGTTCTGATACAGTCAAAAGTGACGTAGTGGTTTTTCCTGCACCATTTCCACCTTCAGATGCTGAACTGATTAGTATAAATGATATGGATCCATTTAACCAAACCCAAACACTTCCAAGTTATGAAAAGGTAAGACTTAAAGATTATGATTTAAAAATTGCTAAATGGTTCTATGCTAGTTATCTTGTTTTTAATGATGCTTATTTATGTAAAGCCTTTTTGACAAAGCAACGTGCTATCCTGTTTATTTACTAAGTACTAAATGCATTATTATAAGTTACTGTTGGTGGGTTTTGCTATCCATGGTACTGAAAATAGCTTTTTTTGCCATTCAGTTCTATAGTTCTGAATGTCTTTTTAGCATAGATGAAGCTTTAGTTCATGTGCATCAAACAAAGTTTCTTTGAAAAATGTGTCATTCTGTAGAATATTATACAATTACATAGCAAAATACAGGTTGACTGTATTAAAACATTTACTTAATTTGGTTTGTTTTAATAACTAATTATACAAGGTCAGTTCAACACTGTGTAAAATGTTACCCTTTTTATATGATCTTCTTTATATTTCACGGTAATATATTACTGTTTAATTCTTATATATATTTTTTCCCTTACTCTCTTTTTCTGCTTCGCCAGTGTCTTTTCCTTTATCTTTTTCTCTTTACCTACACCCCCTTTCCCTTGCACCTTTTCTTTTTATTAGCTACTGTCTAAATTGATTAAAGAATAATCTCAATACATACTGCAACAAGTTCAGCACATTGTTGCTGAGAAAAATAAATGTCTGTTTTTTTTTTGCTGAGGCAACTCGTTTGTATATCAATTAACACACCCCTCCCCACACACACACAAACACACACATTATATGAGGGAATTATAGCTAAATAATGGATCACTATATGCATATAGAAAATCTAAACCTAAATTTAAAACTGTTGAAGATATTCATTGTTTTAATGTAATTCGTTTAATTAATAAAAACACATAATTTAAATGTTAATGTAAACAAAATAAAACACAATGTATGTTGTAATTTTTACAAGACAATTAATTGTTCTCTTTGTAATTGAATTTATATAGCTCACTTTTCTGTTGCACCGCTTAAATAATATTTCGTAAATATACTGTATATCAGATAGATCAGTATATCATCCGTAAAAGGAGGTTAGAGGGTCGTATGTGCCTGCAGCCTGAATTTATTTTGTGGCATTAAAGATTGTTGGTATTATTCTTCATTGTATACACTATATAAACAGATTCTTTTAGTACAATTGCCAGTGTATCTTCTATTGCTGTTTATTGATGTAGTTCAGTCAACACTTGGCTTTATTTGTCTATATATGTAGAGAGGAAAGAAAAATAAAATGGTAGAAAAAGATACAATATAGAGAGGCACATAGGAGAATAGGATGGGGTGAGAGATGGGGTAAGGTAGACAGAGAGGAAAAAGAGTGGTTGGGGGAAGGGCCTGTAATTTTCCTTAGAGCTCTGCAACAGCAGGGGTTTTATGGCAAGCAAGCTGATCTCATGGCTCTTACATCATTTTCCATCCCACAGTCCTTTGTTTCAAATTATAGAAAGCACATGCGATGTAACATAATGCATGTATATATTTCCTACAGTGCCAGTTTGTTTTCTTAGCTTGTCTGTGGTACAATGGAAAAGTTTTGTTAAATGATGCCTTCTAAGCATGAATTTCAAATGTACTTTCAGTCTGCAGTTATTTGATCATATACAAACAAAAACACCTTGTCAGGACTCTCTGACACACAATGTTCTTAAATATCACTTCCCATTCTGTCACCTTAAGGTCGTCATGGTAACTTAGCCCTGTTCTCCTCCAGAAAGCTAGTGCCGCATTTTGCCCACACCCATTCAGAGAGGAAGAGAGCAGGGGAGAGGGATGAGCAAGGAGAAATTATTATAAACATGCAATATTAAAAGTATGTTGTAAAAGAAATTAGATAGAACAGAATATATTTCATAGATGAGTTTGCTTGTTTATAAAAGAAGATTAATTATAAAATTCTATAATTTAGAGTCTAGTATTTTAATGTAAAAAAATCATGATTATTTCCTTTTTTTAATGCAAGATTTCTGTGTAACTTATAAACCTATTAGTCACTCTGCTGATTACTGTGCATTGATTTAATATTACCAAACAAGCATTGAACTATTGAACAATTTATATATAATTATTTCCTAAATAATATATTTTTTCCATAACATACATTTAATAATCTTCTATACACTCTTATTCCCTAATTCAGGGGCACAGGGTCTGCTGGAGCCTATCCCAGTGCACATAGGGTGAGAGGCAGGGGTACACCATGGACAGGTCAACAGTACATTGTAAACCAGGGATAAATGTTTTGATTTTTTTATACTGCTTCGAAAGAAATATATATGATTATTTTGCCAATTGTACAGAATGTTAGTAAAAATTTATTTAATTCAATTCAGCTTTATTTAACAATGGTCATTGTCTTAAATCCGCTTAACCTTTGCAAATGCAGAGTAAAATAGTAGAAGTCAAGAGCAAGCCAAAGGCAATAGTGGCAAAGAAAAACTCCCTAAGGGAGTAATCATTTGAGTGATGGACAGAAACAGGAACTTTAAAGTGTGAGTTTGTATGTAAAGTAGCTGTAGTATCTTCAATGGGATGTCGAGACATCCCAGCTCGTCATGGAGATGCAATGTTTCCAACTGGATATGAGTCATCAGAAAAGGCCCGGAAGATCTAACGTGAAGTGATAGTCCTAGCACAGGCATCCCAGGGGTGGCATGTGTATGTATGTGACAGAAAGTGAGAGAAAGAAAGAAAGAGAGAGAGAGAGAGTGAGTGACAGAGAAGGGGAAAACAGGAGCATAGAAAGTATTATAACAGTCACATAGTTTGTAGTAAAATGTAGCGTGCACGCAGGGACTTCTGCGAGAGTAACTATAAGAGCATAACTAAAATGAAACCCCAGGAAAACTGCAGATTTCAAGGCGATCCCTGTTATGTGAAGCAACCAGACACTCTCACAGTAAGTACACCTGGGTGACCAATGAGAGTGTGAAAGACATCTAAACATACCAGATCACCATTATACTTAAAATCCACGAGTCCCAAGATCTGCTCCTTTATTTAAAGAAAGACTAACAGTACAATGCCTAGTTAATGTAAATGTATATCTATCTATCTATCTATCTATCTATCTATCTATCTATCTATCTATCTAT
>JAOTQW010000008.1:2779166-2793059 GCA_026260075.1 Sisor rabdophorus
TCCGCACAGAAAGACCCCAAGCCCGGGATTCGAACCGAGGACCTTCTTGTTGTGAGGCGACGGTGCTAACCACTGCGCCACCGTGCCGCCCGCCCAGAAACTTACAATTAAGGTTAACAAAGTGTCATTAGCATTTTTTGTCATATTGAACATTTGGCCTCATGCTGTACAACTATAGGTTTAGATGATTTTGCCACAGACAGAAAAAGATTTCTATGTTGTTTGCTACATACAGTATGTGATCGAGAGAGAGTGAGCGAGAGAGTGAGTGAGAAAGAGAGCATGAGGGAGAAGGGAGGGAGGGAGAGATATTTACTGAAATTTTATCAAAACAATTATATACAAAAACCATCAATCAAAAAAAACTGAAAAAAAAATCAATAAAAATGTTTCTGCAAATTGAATTCAAGTCCTCAACCAAACAGGGCAAATCTTTATAACACCACCTACTGGATAACTTTCCCAAATCATTTACTAAATTGTAGTCTATTATCAGACAAGCTTTCAGCATTTTAACAAAACCAGCATCATCTGTGGATCCTTCTACCTTATTCCGCCCTGTCATTTACCAGCATCTCACTCTCTTCCTCCAATGGACATGCTGTCTCCTCTATGTCTTTCTGTGTGCTAATTTCACTTTTACTTAGCGAATCAGTAGAATTCTCTCTCCACCCAGGTCTTATTTAATTGGTTCCTATTTGTTTTATCTGATTCATTATGGTTTACTCCCTATGATTCATTTGATTAATGTCCAGACGATCAGAATTTTTTTTAAATTTTTAAGATTTGTCCATTTACCTCTTGAGTTTGATTTACTTTACTTTGTTTTGGCTCTTGAGATTCATTTAATTCCCTCTGCTTTTGTCTTTGAGAATTACTTGTTTTATTCTTTATTTGTCAAAGCTCTCGATTTGGTTAATTTAATTTGTGTTGTCTTTGAAATTTGGTTCAATTATCTTGTGTTTTCTTTTCATTATTGTTATTTTCAATATTGTTATTTTATTATTTTATTTCTTGTGGAAAAGCACGATGAAGTGACCCTCTGTTTCGAAACATTTAAATAGTTTTGTAATTACATGACCATTGTGATCATAATTATCCATTTTAAACTTGAGCACCGAATTCATTCATTCATTCTTTTTCTATACCCGCTTATTCCCAAACTCTGTGTCATGGGGGTCTATCCCAGCGCACATAGGGCGAAAGGCAGAGGGTACACCCTGAACAGGTCGTCAGTCCATCGCAAGGCCACAGCCAGACACACTCACATCTATTAGCAATTTAGAATCACCAATTAACCTAATGTCCATGTTTTTGGACTGTGCAAGGAAACCAGAGTACCCGGAGGAAACCCATGCAAGTGCGGGGAGAACATGCAATCTCTGCACAGAAAGACCTGTGTGGAAGTTTGCATTTTCTTCCCGTGCTTGCGTAGGTTCCCTCTGCATACTCCAGTTTCCTCCTACAGTCCTAAAATATGAACATTAGGTTGATTGGTGACTCTAAAGTGTGTTGGTTGTCTGTATGTCTATATTTGTCCAGAGTGTACCCCTGCCTCTCGCCTCTATATGTACTGGTACCCCAAATGAGGAAATAAGCGGGTATAGAAGATGAATAAATGAATGAATGAGACTGGTAATAAAATAATTACAGCTTGAACAAGTGTTCAACCGTTCATAACCACATCTTCCCTGGTAACTGTAGCGAAAAATCACCACTTCATTGTTCATTCTTGAAGCTGCCAACAACCTCTCTGACTGCTTTTGCTCAGTCCTCCACAGAACACTCCAAAGCCGGACATGTTTAATCGCATGCCTCCCGGTTAAACCGGTTGTCGCCGCCGCCACAAATCAATAAATCAGACCACTTAGACTAAACTATAACCTAGAGACAACACAATATTCAATACAATAAAAAACGCCTTAAAAAATAAAGCATGCCAAAACAAGCAACTCAACTTCTGTTGAGAGAGAGAGAGAGAGAGAGAGAGAGAGAGACAGAGAGGGAGATTACTCTTCTATATTTTACAGCAAAAAAACAGTTAGACCTTTTATTATTTATAACACCTGCTGTGCCAAACTGGGAGTTGCACCCATGTATTCCAGATAAAACTCGAATTAGGATAAATCTGATCTGGAAGAACATTGGCTTTGTTTTGATGCTAAAATATATATCCACCAAAAGTCCCTATATGAGCAGTTGCAGGATGGCTGATTGACTCTTGGTGGTCAGTTTTAATTGTTATAGCAAGGAAGACCATGTTTGCAGCAAACATATAGGTTTAACCAGCGGTGCACTTAAAAGGGTAAATGAGGACACGGTCTCTGCTTAGTGCTAGACTGGATTGGAAAAAAGGTACATGGTTTAGTTATTTCAGATTAGTCTATGGTTGAGAATAATGGAAAAAAAATTGAGATTTTGTTTTGGTGGTCGGTTCGTAAAAAGGAGAAACAAATGAGGATTTAAAATGTATCCTTTATGTTCAGTGTCGTTGAAAATTGTTGCTGTTGCAACATTTTAAATCAAGAACATTTTCCTTCTTATATGCTATTAGAAATATTCGGGCAAAATGGTGGATTTATTATCAAAATTGATTTCAAAATTGATTTGAGTGTCTGAGAGATAGACCCAAGCGTCTCTCTTCTACATGCACAGAGGACACAATAGAAAAAGGGCGGTGGCACCCTGTGAGATTGAATTCACCGTTGTTGGCAATAGGTATTTTTGCAGGCTAAATAAAAAGCAAATATTTTTGCATACGTCGAAAAAAATTTATTCGTATATTTCTTTTATGATGCAAAAGGAAATATATATATATATATATATATATATATATATATATGGCGCACTTTAGCTTTAAACGACTTGTCGCTGTTAATTTTTTTTTCATTTTTGTCTGTGTGTTTGATGGAGAGAGTGCAGTTCCCCCTCCCCCGCCTGTAGAGTGCAGCGAGCGCAAAGGAGGAGAGAGAGAGAAAGAAAGCCAGGGGAGAGGCTGCGGCCAACAGAAAAGAAACAATAACCTGCTTTGCTGAATATTGAGATAAAAATCTAGGGCAAAGGATAAAGAAAAGGGACCATGGGCGAAACAGGAAAATATCCGTTTATTATTTTTGTGGAAACGAAAAGGAGATTGATTTTCTCCCTGGTTTTTGATGCCGTGGCCGAAACAAGCACACGCCAATCTCGAAAGGCGGAAAATCTTTTTTAATTCGTTTGCAGATGCTGTGCCAGCGTGAGATGGCTGTTGCGGGGCAATGCAGAAGCATAAATAAAAGCATACGTATTTGTTTTTATTTTGTCGTCGTTTTTGTACTGAGTGGCCTTATAAATGCACAAATTCGCTACAGCATTCCCGAGGAGCTGGAATCCGGGGCTGTCGTCGGTGATATTGTTCGAGATTTGGGATTGGATCTTGGAAAGCTTGCGGCTCGCCGACTCAAAATAAATTCGGACAACGCGCGGCGCTACTTTAATATTAATCACAAAACTGGTAAGCTTTCCGTCAGTGATCGGATCGACCGCGAGACGCTCTGTGAGTTCAGTGGCAGCTGCCTGTTAAGCCTCGAAGTGGTCCTAGAAAACCCATCCGAGACGCACAATGTGGAGGTCGAAATTTTGGACGCAAACGACAATGCGCCGCTTTTTCCCAGAGACGAGTATCAGTTGGAAATTTCGGAGGCGGCTCAGCCGGGAGCAAAGTTTCCTATCGAAGGCGCCCAGGACGCTGACGACGCCTCGAATTCCGTGCGCCATTATCGCCTTTCGCCAAACGAGCACCTTGCGCTAGAATCAAACAAACCACCTGCCAGTGGTAAGCACATAGAGCTTATTCTAAAAAAACCGTTTGACAGAGAGATGGTGCCATCTCATCAGTTACTTCTCACTGCCACTGACGGAGGCTCTCCCCCGCGCTCTGGCACAGCAAAAATCAATGTACGCGTTTTGGACACCAATGACAACGTACCAAAGTTCGACAGTTCTGTGTACAAAGTAAAATTGCGGGAGAATTCGCCCCTTGGCGCTCTCGTGATTAAACTAAATGCCACAGACAGAGATGAAGGCACAAATGGAGAAGTTTTTTATTCCTTTAGTTCATACACACCTGAAAGGGTTCGACAGATGTTCAGCATGGATTCAGACACTGGAGAGATTCGAGTCAGAAGTAACGTGGACTATGAGGAGACCAACAGTTATGAAATGTACATTCAGGCTATGGACCGGGGGCATGGGGCAGTAGCTGTACACTGCAAGGTAGTTGTGGAGGTGCTAGATGTAAATGATAACCCACCAGAGATTGTACTCTCTACCCTTTCCAGTCCAGTGAGGGAGGATGCTCGAGCAGACACTGGGGTGGCTCTGATTAGTGTTAATGACCGTGACTCTGGACAGAACAAACACGTAACTCTGGACATTATTCCTCCTGACCTCCCATTTAAAATAAAATCATTTCGAAATCATTACACTATAGTCACAGCTGCCTTCCTGGATAGAGAGACAATATCATCATACAATGTTACAATAACAGCAGTTGATGGTGGGACCCCACCACTCTCCTCTTCAATGACTGTTCGTGTAGATGTTGCAGATGTTAATGACAACCCACCTCGTTTTGAGCAGACATCATACACTGTGTATGTCACAGAAAATAATCCACCAAGTGCTCCCTTGTGTGTGGTAAAGGCCACAGATCCTGATGCTAACGAGAATGCACGTATCACTTATACTGTTCTCAGTGACAACAATCATGGAATTTCTGTGGGGTCATATGTTTCAGTCAAACCTGCCACAGGTGAAGTCTATGCCCTGCGCTCTTTTGACTTTGAGAAACTGCGTGAGTTTCATTTCCAGGTCAAAGCTCAGGACAATGGGGTGCCACCATTAAGCCGAGTGGCAACAGTTTATGTTTATGTCATGGACTCCAATGACCACTCACCATGGTTTGTCCACCCAGCAGCAAATGTTTCTCACATGGCCGAATCTATTCTTCGTAATGCAGAAGCAGGTACGTTAGTGACTCGTGCGTTGGCATGGGATGGTGATGCAGGGCAGAATGCTTGGCTACTCTACACACTTGAGCATGCCCCGGAACTTGACCTGTTTAAGGTGCATGAGCACACAGGTGAAATCCGAACAACACGTCGGGTTGTTGAGGACAACTCCACAGTATTTAGCCTCACAGTGCATGTAAAAGATCATGGACAGCCACCACGCTCTGCCTCTGCAACCATTAATGTGGCGATCATGGAGCTGCCTCCAAAAGTGGCCTCTGACCCTAAACGTATCATTAGACCCCATGGAACACTTATTTTCTCTAGTGTTACACTATACCTCATTGTTGCACTCACTGCGACCACATTTGTCTTTTTGGTCACTGTTTTTGTTCTTGCCATTGTGCGTTGTCATGCCTACTGTAGCCAACCTGATGCATGCTCCTGTTCACCTTGTTGTGGTGGATCCAAGAAAAAGGCACCTAAAGAAGATGGAGGAAATAGTGGAGGAAGTGGTGGTGGTGGCGGCAGCGGGGGTGCGTCGGGCGGAGGTGGTGGTGGGGGAGGAGGAAACCAGCAGCAACAACCTGTGGCTCTCCGAAGGGATCTTAAAGTAGAGCCACACTATATTGAAGTTCGTGGTAATGGATCTATGACCAAAACTTACTGTTACAAGACCTGCCTAACAGCCACTTCAGGAAGTGACACATTCATGTTTTATAACATGGGGCGACCTGTGAGTGGAACTTGGGGCTCTGGGGCTGAGCGATTCTTCACCAGTCACAGCGGGCAGTTTGTACGAAGGCTTAGTATGCCGGATGCCACCGCCATACAGGTGTGTGCCACAGCCAGATTTGTCTACCAGGCATTTTGAAATGTCTGTTTGGTATTTGCCTCCTGATGTTATCATTTCCCTTCAGACAATGAAATCTGTACAGCTGATGTAATTATTCAATTTCCAATAATAAAACATATAAAAGATAACAAATGCAGGTATATAAAATTTTTGCAGGGTAATGTACATTTAATTTGTTTGACCACCTAAATAAGCTGGCATGGTACATTTTAAAGGTTTTAAGCAAGCATTAACCAACATTATCGTACCCTGTATTCCATAAGAAAAAAATGTGCTTGTGCTTGCTTTCATTTCCTCCCTCCCTTACTTGCTCTTGTTCTCCCTTGCTGTCTCTGTTTGCACTGCAGTGCAGTCTTCAGTAACAGTACAGCTGGGTGTGTTAAATTTAGAGGTGAGAAATGCAAGCAACACCCCAGATTTGTTGATCTCTCTCTCAACACAAGTAGCACTGTTTCTGTTCCTGTTTCCAAAGATGCTTAATGTGATGTTCTTGTTCTGAAAGATGTTTAATGGCGTAGTGGTTGGCATGGTCGCCTCAAAGCAAGAAGGTCCCTGGTTCGATTCACGGGCAACTTTCTGTGCGGAGTTTCATGTTCTCTCCATGGGTATCCTCTGTGTACTCCGGTTTTCTCCCACAGTTGAAAAACACATACATTAGGCTGATTGATGATTTAAAATGCCTATAGGAGTGAGTGCGAGTGTGAGTGTGTCTGGTTGTTTGTTTTTGTGTGTGGTTCTTTGACTGGTGACCTGTCCAGGGTGTACTCCTGCCTTTCACTGTATTTGTGCTGGGATAGGCTCTGATATATAGTGAGTGATTTGTATCTATGCAGAAATCCATACAAAATATGTAACAGTTTGGATAAGCAAAGTATTTTGGGATTAATGGCTTTATGTGTCATTAAATGCTAGTAAAGTTGTGTAATTTGGTGCTGATGTATAGTTCAATGTTGCTACCAGCTGATTGGGTCTCTAGTTATGAAAATAGCAATGGAAGTGATGTGATTGGTTGGTGCAGCAGTATGAGCACTGTATCTAGGCGAGGTGTGTCTACTTGGCAATATGAGAGAAAGAGAGAGAAGAGAAACATGGAAGAGAAAGAGAACATGTGCACGAGGGCAAGAAAATCTTTAGCCCTACAAGAAATTAAGTAATGAAACAGCAGTATGTTTTGTGTGTTTGGTGTGAATGGGTATATCAAGATCTATTTGCAGAAAGTGTACTTTAAACAGACTTAAATGAGCACATTAGACTGTTGCTTCTGGCATAATTTTGTAGCACTGGACTTGAAAAATAAACAGCCTAATTATGGCTGGTATTTCAAAATGTATTTGTTTTATAAAACACAGCAACAAACAAAAACAATATCATTTATGTCTATGTTAAATGCTTATAACTGTAATGAATTCTGCCTGGATGCTGCTATATTTTATATATATATTATACAATGTTAAAGAGAACATGTTAAAGAGAGCCTGGACTTTTGTGGAACTGTACTGCTGGTAGAATTCTTTTGCAAAAAAGTCTTTCTTAATGGAACTGATGATTTCATTTATTTATTTAACACATGATGGGATTAAAGGAATTAGCGAGCATAGAAGATGAATTAATAAATATAAGGATTTATTCTTCACATGTTTTTTCTGTGCAAAATCAGGGTTGGTTTGGCCCTTTTTTTCTGAACTTGATATGATTGTCTGTGTTATTTTGTGCTAACCCTTTCATTTGCAGGAACAATATAGGAATGTAGATATGACTACAAACATATTGTTCGAACCAATAGTCTTCAATTCATCGCTTAGTAATTTGTTAAGTAATATGTTCTGCTTTCTGATCAGTTTTTTTCTTTTTCTTTTTCTTTCTTTAGCCCAAGGGTCCTAATGCAGACTGGAGATATTCAGCTTCTCTCAGAGCAGGAATGCAAAGGTAGGACTATTATAACATTATCCTGCACTAATTAAAAATTGAAAATTGATTGAAAAGCTTTAAGGCATCCTTGTATCTCAGCATTGCTCATCTTTGATCTACTAATTAATAAATATCATAGCAATTATGAGGCTTAGGAATGTTTCATTTGTAACGGTTTAGCTAAATCTATCCATAATATTAATAATATTTATTCCACTGAATAACAAAAACAAGGTCTCACAGTCCAAGAACATGTGCATTAGGTTGATTGGTGACTTCAAATTGCCCATAGGACTGAATGTGTTTGGAGATAAGCAGGTATGGAAGATGAAAATATTTTTAGGTGTGATGCATATTGTGATTATACATAATTATGTATTGTGTATGGTCTATTAGCAGACATTATTTCTGTAAATAAAGAACTCTAAGTGCAAAAAAAAAACCTAATGAAAAAAGAAGAGAGGATAATCAAGATATTTTTCTATATTCAAATATTCTAAAGCACAAATAAGGTTTTTAAAATTAGACAAAATATATTATTATTATTTATATTAAAAAAGAAAAGGACAATAACACATAAAGTATGAAAGAATGAAAAGCATTTAGATACATACAAATAATGTTTTTAAGTCTAATGTTTTTAACATTAATAATTGATTAGTCTATCTCAGTTACTCATGTTTTAGAGGTCTTAAAATGGCCTTCAGAAACGCACACTAAATAACAGCACATTTTAAAAAAGAATTAATACACAAGCATATGTTAAATAAAAATGATTATAGAAAACAAATTGTAAAAGAAAATACAAAGAGACTATTAGATGTGGGGGTATTATATAGCAATAACTTGACACATACTAAGCTGAACTTGAGATTGCTCACTAAAATGGAAGGCATCTAGTTTGTATTCTGCAACTAGTCACACATACTTCTTTTGTTTGTAGGTATATCCATTACTTTGCGAATTTTTTTTTGTTTATTGACATTTTATCTTATCTGATTTTATTTTGTATATATTGCTGTATAAGAAAAATCACCAAAAATCTAACTTTAAATTGTAAACATTAAAGCAATTAGGAGGGTTAGAAGATTTATCTTTTCTTATAATAAGTTTTTTTCTTAGTTAATATAGATATTTTTTGTTGAATTTTGTTAAATATCAGCTCAGTCAAGGTGATGTATTGGTGTGTACTGATGTACTGTTACAGTGCATTGTAAATGTTTTGAATTATACATGAAGACATGTTTAATATAATAATAGAGAAGCCAAGCATTAAACATCTGGGTTGCCATCATTATTTGGACTGGAATTAAAGCTCTTTATGGCTTAACTCTATCACTGTAAATGCAAACTCACTGAGATAATCTGTCTATAGCACACTTCTGACAGAAATTTACCATATGACATCTTCCAGGATTAAACAGCCATGAAAACAAAAAGAATGTAATGTCAGATTTAATTTCAGTAATGCTGATCTCTAAAGACAGACTGCATAGAGTGAGCTAAGACTAAGCAGGCATAAGGCATAATTTGGCTTCTATAATCAACCCTTACCAAATATAGCATTAGGAACTCATTAGCACTAGACACATTTACATGAACAAATAGAGGTTTCTTTTAAAACCTGCACTAAAGTAATAAAATAAATTAAATAAAATCATGTTTTCCAGAGATCTGTATATTCTGTTATTGTACAGACACAAATTTTACTTGTTGTAATATAACTATAAATAAAAAAAATCTAAATATGCAGTTAAATTAGTTACATTTACAGCATTTAGCAGAAATTAGTTTAATGCTGCTGTATAAATTATATTTTGTGTGTATGTGTGTTGTGTGTTTCTGTTGACAGCTCAGTCCATATGGAGGAGTCATCTGTGATGCAGGGGGCTCAGGGTGTTTTGGTCCAAAACTGGCCTACCGTCTCCAGTGCTCCTGGTAAGACACCATCCTGTCGAAATCCTTCTTTACACCAATTCACCAGAAGGTTAACAGTGTGTGTTAAGTTATACTACATTATGTTTTAAAATAATCATATCAGTTGTAAATGCATCTACAGCATAAGTAAATAAATGTCTGCATTGTTATTATTGAAGCTTTTCACCCTCAGAATTATTACTTTTAATATATTGTTTATTATCTATTATGTACTCTAATATTTTTCTTTTCTAGGGAATACTTAAAATAGCATTCTTTTCCTAAAGTTGTTTTTGAATTACTAAAATGGTTTTAATTTGCAACTGAAATTCACTCTATGGCCAAGAGCAAGTGTGATGATCCATCCCAAATTACATTTGTTTAAAAAAAACTAAGAAGAACACCCTTTAGTATAATATAGACATATTTAAAATAGAGAATGTAGAATGGAGAGGTTATTAAATTAAAGAGCTTATTGATTTTTATTATCTATGCTTTTACAGAAAATAATTTGAATAATTTTATGTTTACGGCATAACATGTTTTGTCAAACCCTAATAATGCCCACTTTGTAAATGTAAGAGGTAATTAAGATAAAAATGCTTTTTAGTGGCTAAAATAGATAGTTCACCGATAATCACATCATAGAGAGTCACAAAGGATCGGCTAAATATAAATTGAACAAAATACCAGCAAAAGTCATGGGAAACAAAGTTTTTATGATAATTATCTACCTAAACTCTATAGATCCAATGGCACAGTTGTATTACAGTAGTTACAATGTTATAAGGTCAATTTCAAACATAAATGAAAAACATTGAATTTCAAAATAAAAAAAAAATATAGACTGGGTGAGAGAGAGAGTGCAAGGCTGCTGATACAAGGAGAAAAGGAGAAGGGCGGGAGGGAATGTGCAGTAAGACATATCAACAGCATTATCAGTCTTTTTACTTAGCCACTAGATGTGACAGTTACCACAGCAACAATTTATTTCCTTAGGCAGCACAATTAGGTAGAAAAGGGAAAGAACAAGAGAGAGTAATAGTAAAGGAAGGAAGATGTATTATGTTGTGGTGCTTATTTACCTAAACAGAGGCTAAAGAGATGTAATGTGAAAGCCAGAATATGATTTAGTGGGGAAAAAAAGGTTAATTGTTAAAATAAGTTAAATTTATTTCAATTTAATACATTAAATTTATTTATTCAAAAAAATATATATAAACCCATTATATACTTTACTTTGCATCTGCACATTGATTTAGTTTTATAGACAGCAAGTAGTCAATTATTTGGTAGTAGCAAAGCTACTTTCAACCTAAGCTAACTAAACTAGGCTAAACTTAGTCATGCTGTGTCATGCTGTGTTTAGATTACTTTCTGTGTATTGTATTGACACTAGTATAAATTGTATAAACTGTAGCTTGGGAAGAAACTGTGCAGTGGCATAGTGGTTAGCATGGTTGCCTTAAAACAAGAAGTTCCCCGGGTTCCTCTCGCAGTCCAAAAATATGTACATTAGGGTGATTGGTGACTCTAAATTGCCCATAGGAGTGAGTGTGTGGTTGTTCGTCTAGATGTGGCCCTGCAATGGACGGTGGCCTGTCCAGGGTGTACCCTTGCCTTTCACTCTATGTGTGATGGGATGTGCTCCAGCAGACCCCTGCGATAAACAACATATCAAGCAAGTACAGATATGATAAAGATACCATATGGCTAAGGGTTAAGACTTTTAGGTGAGGTACCCCCACAGCCACCCTATTTCTCTCCCTTTGCTCCTAATACCGCCTTTGCTTGGAAAGGGTCCTGAGAAGGCTTTCTAGTGGATATCAGCATGTGGTTATGGGGATTAGCCCAATTAGCCACAAGAGCTGTGAAGACAGAAAATTTTGTTGTTCAAGAATGCATTTCGATTCATTAGAAAGTTGTTTGGTGAGATTGAGGTTAAAGGTTTATGTAATTCTAAAAGCTAAAAAAAAGCTGCCTTTGAAAACCATCTGTTTGTAGAAAAACAATTATTTTGCTCAAGATTACATTTTCTTATTAAAACAGGTTTGTGCTACGTATATTCAATATCCTTTGAAAGAATCTTAATGGTTCTGATAGTCTGATGGCTATGTACATTTTTGCTATACAGTGTATTTTAATAGAATGATAAAGTGATTATCAAAGGTAAGTTGACGAAACAGTATCAAACATAAATTACTTTTTCATCTAGTAGTAATTTACTAGTGCTTCGGATAATGGTGCAAAATATATATATATATATAATAAGGTAATAAGGTTATAATAAGGTATTATTATTTTTAATAATGTTCTAAACAGAAATCACTTAAGCTGTCTTATATTTTACCGATGGTAGGACTAGACAGGAATGCTCACAAAGTGGATTTTGTGCCTGCATTTACACAAAGCCTTTCTGTGCCATCTGGATTGCAGAGGGTAGACAGAACAAGGTGTAGGTGTGGCATATCTTTAGGAGACATTCATTACACTATGCATTGATTAAAAGCTGACTCTAATATGCAATTAATAGAATATTATATTTAAAGTATAACTATATTTTTTATTCCAGTTTGAAAGACCATAGAACGAAGATTCTATGTCACCCATTATGTATTTTTCATTCTTCTATCCTTGATTTTAGTTTATTAATAATATTTACATTCACATTTACAGCATATGGCAGACACTCTTACCCAGAGCGACTTACAACTGAGCAAATGGGGGTTAAGGGCCTTGCTCAGGAACCCACAGTGGTGGCTTGGTGGTGCTGGGAATCAAACTCCGGTCTTTCTGGTATTAGTCCAACACCTTAACCACTATGCCACCCCATATATATGTATGGGTTTACTCTTGTTGGTTTTTCAATTTAAAGCAAAAAACTAGGGGGTTTTAACAAGCAAATCGCCTACTGTACAGCGGTATTTTTTGCATAAGAGTTTTATTGGTATTAAAAATTGATGGCAATATTCTAAGGCTATAATGAGTGTGTGCACATGCTACATTAAACAAAATGTCAAATATAAGGGGGCTATATAATTTGTTTTTGTTGTTCTTGTATTGGTTAGTTCGTTTTCATATTTACAGAGAGGACACACAGAGATGATGATAGTTATTTTGGCAAGTCAAAATAGCTGTAGCGTGTGATAGACAATAAAAAATAAAAGACAAGACAAGACTGTGGGAGGAATCCAAGGTAAACCCTCATAATACAGATACAACATGTAAACTCTGCTGGAAATATGTATTGATACTTCCTTGCTCTGAGGCAAAAGTGTTAGTATTAGTGTTTTACTTATTAGTATTATATTTACACATTTAGGATTGACAGTTGGTTAATTAACTATACAGGAAACGGACAGACATGCAAACTGCTGACTAGCGTGACGATTAATGTTCACCTATAGATAGTCTTTACTGTCCCAAATTACACTTTTTTAGCTTATGTGTTGTATGCTACAATAAACACAAACATTATGTTTCTTTATAACCCTAATAAAAAAAGAGGTTAAATTCAATCCCATCTGATGTTGTGTGTATTCATGTGTCTCTTTTGTTTGCCTTCTTCTCTTTGTGCGTTTACCTCTGTTAAAATGCCAGCCTTTTTTCTCTGACCTTTCTGTCTTCCTGTTGTACTGATTGAAGCTGACATGTAATCTTATGCTATTGAATCCTGATCTATTCCATGCCTTGTCCATTTAACAGTGTATGCCTATTAGCACTTGTTGTTATAAAAGACATCCTTTAAAATTTGATATTTTAAAATACAATAGTATAAATTGCTATAATATTAATAATAGTAATGATAATAACAATTTACATTCATTGAAAGCCATATGGGGTTTCTCAAACAAAGTATCTCTCACCCTTCTTATAATATTTTATTGTTTCTTTTTGTCTGTGGTAGATAATGACGGTGGAGAGGTTTCTCCTCCTGTAGGCGCTGGCGTGGATAGTAACAGTTGGCATTTTCGGTATGGTCCAGGCCCTGGGATGCCGCCCCAGCATCTAAAGCCAGGTGAAGTCCCACCTGAAGCTTTCATCATACCTGGCTCTCCTGCCATCATCTCCATCAGACAAGGGCAAGACGGTGATGATAAGAGCGACTTCATCACTTTTGGCAAGAAAGAGGAAAAAAAGAAGAAAAAGAAGAAGAAGGAAAAGGAGAAGAAAGACAAGAAGGATAAAGGGAAAGATGATGATGATGATTAAATCATATAT
>JAOTQW010000008.1:2829373-2852729 GCA_026260075.1 Sisor rabdophorus
CGCCCTATGTGCGCTGGGATAGGCTCCAGCAGACCCCCGTGACCCCAGAAAGTTTGGGATTAAGCAGGTATAGAAGATGAATGAATAAATGAATGACTAAAGACTTTGATTACTTTGATATTAATTACATTAACATTTAGCCATTTGACTGACATCCTTACCCAGAGCAGCTTACATTTTTCTCTTGTTATTAAAAAAAAGAAGCAATTTGTGGTTAATAATCTTACTCGGGCAGAGGACAGAAGAAATGTTACTGTGACAGAAGAAATGTTACTGAAATGTTACTTAATTTATGTAAAGTTTTACGTTGCACAAAAATACTGAAAGTTGTTGCTGAATTGACATATTTCCTTTAGTGTGCTTATGTGTGTTATTTATATTTTAAATACTTAAATAATTTTACTGTCATAATTAAACTCGCTGTGATTTTTCAATAAACGTTTACAAGGAGTATAAGAAACGCCAGAATGATTGTAGTAGCTAAATGGTTGTTTTTTTAGGCTGCTGATTGGTTTCAATCTCCAGCAGCTGCCACCACTGCTAGGCCCCAAAAGTAGACTTTTACTAGAAACTACCCAGGTAACTATAAGACCTAAATCCAAATTACTCTGGAGATAAGTAACTACCAAAATACAGAAAGTTTTAAATGTGTTGACTGTATATATAGTATGGAAATTACAAAGTAAAAACCCCGAACTATGGAATAAGCAGGTATAGAAGATGAATGAATGAATGAATGAATGAATGAATGT
This sequence comes from Sisor rabdophorus, assembly GCA_026260075.1. NCBI lineage: Eukaryota > Metazoa > Chordata > Actinopteri > Siluriformes > Sisoridae > Sisor > Sisor rabdophorus. The sequence continues at coordinate 2,830,126 of JAOTQW010000008.1, forward strand.
ATACTTTGTTTACTTTTCAGATAAAAACAGAGCGGAGTCTTGTCTAGAGCAGTCTAGTCACATCACTGAACAGCTCAATACCAAGCCCAATAAAAAGAAAACCATGGATCAAGTGATAGGATTCTGGGAAAGAAGTGTTCATAGTATCATCCATAACAATCAAAAGTCCACTTTGGTGCCTTGTAGACAGTTTAGAGAAGGGTACAGCACAAAAACATGTGCGTTAGGTTGGTTAGTGATTGTTAATTTCTCATAGGCATTAAGCTAGTGTGTGTGTGGCCCTGTGATGGATTAGCAACCTACCCAGGATGTACCTCCCATTCCTGTCGCCCTTCAGAGAGCTGGGATAGCCAAGAATAAAATAGAAACAAAATCCCTGAAAACGCATGCTGAGATGATTATAAAACAGCGCCGCCTGGTGGCTCAGTTAAAACTTTTAACAGTGGCGGTGAACTAGAGGTAGTTGTTTGTTCTCTTTAATGACAAAACAGACAGACAGGTATCATTTAATTACAGACAGACAGACAGCAGACAGAGGCAGACAGAGACAGACAGACTACTTAAACGAAGCCACGCTGCGCTGAAAAATTCCAATATTTGTGTGTGTGTGTGTGTGTGTGTGTGTGTGTGTGTGTGTGTCTGTCTCCACCCTCCTCCAATGGAAACCGGTGCTTTGTGGCTGGAGCTCCTCCCTCGTGCGCGCGATGGTGAGGCCCAGTTAGCGCGCGGATGTTAGTGAGGCAGCCAGACAAAGTTTTGCGTGTTTTTGTTTCCTTTCTTTTTTAAACTTTTTGTGTACCATGGATTATTTCAATCGCTTTCATTTACCTTACGTCCACCGGTTTGAGTTTCGAACGGCATGTTGAGGAATAATATTTGACGACAAATATGGTTTGATCACGAGAAACTTCTGTCTCCGATGTGTATGAGCAAATGATGGAGCGGAGTAAGAGGAGCCGCTACTCGGGGTGGCTCGCGCTCTGGCTCGCGCTCTCTTCCCTGTCTTGCCTCCCGGGCGCAACATCGGATCTCCAGTATTCCGTGGCCGAGGAGCAACAACCGGGCTCTCTTGTCGGAAACATAGCGAAGGATTTGGGCCTCACAGTTCAGAAGATACGTGAAAGGAACATGCTAATTATATCGGATCCCAACGCCCAGTATTTTGAGATAAACTCAGTAAGCGGTGCTTTAGTCATCAGAGAGACGATCGACAGGGAGCGTCTATGTGAGTTAAGTCTAACATGTTCTTTGCACCTTAAAATAGTTCTCCACAACCCGTTGGAGATGAAGCGCGTCGTTGTAGATGTGGTTGACGTGAACGACAACTCGCCGCAGTTCCCGGCTCGGAATTCCTCACTGGAGATTTCGGAGGCGGCCGCACCGGGAACCCGTTTCCGCCTGGAAAGCGCCCGCGACCCAGACATGGGCGTGAACTCGCTGCGGACTTACCGTCTCGAGCCTAACGACTTCTTCGCGTTAAATGTCGAAGTGAAAAGCGACGGAAGTAAGGTTCCTGAGCTCGTGCTGGAGAAGGCTCTTGATCGCGAGACGCATGCGGCCTTTCGCCTTCTGCTCACGGCGGTGGACGGCGGACAGCCAGAGAAATCCGGTACCACACTGCTGATGATCAAAGTTTTGGACGTGAACGACAACGCGCCCGTTTTTGACGAGCCAGTAAAACGCGTGAGCCTTTTGGAAAACTCCCCTACTGGCACTGTTGTGGCCAAATTAAACGCAACAGATGTGGACTCGGGTTCGAACGGGGAAATAACTTTTTTATTTGGCAAATACACCCCTGAGAGAATTCTCGAGGTGTTCAGTGTGGATGCTAAAACCGGGGACCTCCAGGTTATCGGTGAGGTGGATTATGAACAGGCGAGTGTATACGACGTAACTGTTCAGGCCAGGGACGGAGGGACTCCTGCCATGGAGGGTTCATGTCACATCAAAGTGGAAATTACGGATATAAACGATAACACGCCGGAAGTGACGCTGACATCCCTCACCAGTCCCATCAGTGAGGATGCGCCAACAGGCACCGTCATTGCACTGATCAGCGCAAAGGACTCTGATTCCGGTAAAAATGGGGAGGTGACTTTAAAAGTGGCTCCAGGGTTGCCATTTAAACTCAAACCTGCTTTTGGGGAGCATTACACTCTTGTAACAGACGGCCCTCTAGACAGAGAAGCCACTCCTGAGTACACAGTTGTTGTGACGGTCACAGATGTGGGTTCTCCTCCGTTGTCCTCAAAAAAGACTTTTGTTGTCAGTCTTTCTGATGTAAATGATAATGCTCCGGTATTTTCACAGCCATATTACTCTGTTGACATCATGGAGAATAACTCGCCCAGTACATCACTCATAACAATGTCGGCCTCGGACCCAGATTTAGGGGACAATGCCCGTCTCACCTACTCCATCTTGGCCTCTACTGTCCATGGCAGCCCTGTGTCCTCTTATGTCTATATTAACCCAGAGAATGGCAATATTTTTACCATGCGCTCGTTGGACTATGAGCAAATGAATGCATTTAAGATTGAAGTACAGGTGCAGGACAGTGGGGTCCCACCACGTAGTTCTAACGTCACCGTCCATGTCTTTGTCATCGACCAGAATGACAATCCCCCCGTAATTCTTTATCCTGCTAACTCGGCAGACTCTGGCCTTCAGCTCAGTATGCCTCGTTCTGCCTCTGTTGGCCATCTTGTAACTAAGATAGTTGGTTATGACCCTGACAGCGGGCACAATGCATGGCTGTTCTACAGTATCGCGCTTGGTCAGGATTCAGAATTTTTCCGTATCGGAGAGCACACGGGTGAGCTTCGGACTGCACGGAGACTGCATGAGGCTGAAGCAGGGAGTCAAGAGCACTTGTCATACAACTTTGTGGTGGTTGTGCAGGACAATGGACAGCCTAACCAATCCACCAGTGCGTCCGTTACCATCACTGTAGAGGAAAAGAGTGCAGACACAGCGATAGACCTTCACAAAACATCATCCCGCAAAACAGGTGGAATTCCAGACATAAGCTTGTACCTTATAATATCACTAGGCTGTGTGACTCTGGTTTTTCTTCTGACCATTGTGGTGCTGCTGGTGCGGTGCCTTAGACACAAAGATGACCTAACATGCTGCTACTCCAAGAAGGGCTTCCGTTCTCGACATGGTTACCAGCATCGTTCTCATAAGGACCTTCACCTCCAGCTAAATACAGATGGGCCCATTCGGTACATGGAGGTTGTGGGGGGCCCCCAGGAACCCCACACACGTACATACAGACCCTGTTACTCTACAATCTCCAGCAGGAGTGACTTTGTGTTTGTTAAGACTCCTCTACTGAGCCATAACAACACATTAAACATGACCCTAACCAGGAAGCACTTATTGAACTCAACCAATGAGGTGAGGGCTCAGCTTGCCACAGGAGCTTTGTACTTACAGTTTAACATGTTAAATAGTTTGTAATTTGGTCACCACACAAGTAACACAGGCTTTAGATGCAGAGGTTGCGTATGATCACAGTCAGGGTGGCAAACCGATGCCAGAAAAGGTTATGGCAGATAGAAATTAAATTTGAGATCGAAAAAAAAGGAGGGGGGTTAACTAAGACAATGAGAAGGACCAGTCGTGTGTAGAGAAAGAAATTGGTGGCTGAAAACAGGATTACAGAGGTCATCCTATGACCCAGGATTTCCTGTTGTGAGAAAGGTCAGTGATTGGTTCCATACCTTAAAGTCACATGGTCTTCAGTAATGTGTGTCACCCTAGGGAAATTCCACAATGAATTTCCATATGAGCAGGATATTATAGACTATCCATAGAACATTGAAGACATTAATTCAATGAGATTTTAGTGTAGACATTCAGATAAACCCACTCCGTATTATAATCTAGTTAATCTGTGTTTATTGCATTTGAACAAAGTTCTCGATTTTTGCTTTGTAATTGCTATTCACTTTTAAGCTATTTTGTTTTTTCTTTTAAATGAATGCACTTATCAGACCGTAACCTTGAATTCAGAATAGATAAAAGTTTAAAAGCTTTGGGGCCCCAGACTGGTTTTTATTAATACCTGCTGTATGTTGAAGCAGGATTTAGTTTAATCCTATGTTTTTGTGTTGTGATTTTTTAAAAGCAGACACCGAGAAAAGGAGAGAGATTTCCTGTTCTTTCTTTCGTTCATTCTATCTACCACCATTTCTCTTGTGTGTTGTCTTGTATGTCCTTTGGGAGTGGTTTTGACTCTAAGGTCATAAAGAGACCATCTGGCTCCTTCGGCAAGACACGTGTGATTTGTGTGTATTGTCGGATGGCATGTGAGCTGCAATGCCGACAGACGGAGAGGGCATTATTTTATGGTGCACGTTTACTTTGTGATCTTTAGTGTAATTTATGAAACAGTTCTTCTACTGTTACAGACAAAAAAAACTAGAGGATAAACCCCCACCTGCTGGCTTATTTTCCTCGCTTTGAGCTATTATCATGCAAAGAATGGGTCCATTTTCCTGCCTTGAACATTCATTTTGAGGTTTCTGGCCACCAAGTCCTCTTTTTCCTCATCCTCACCATGTGTTTTTCTGCAAAGCTTCCTGCTCACTAAAAGCAGCCATTTTACTGTCGCTTCTGTTTAGGTGATAGTGGAATGCACTTGTAGTGTGTGTGTGTGTGTGTGTGTGTGTGTGTGTGTGTGTGTGTAGGTCAAGTTATCTCACATCTGGGAAATTTCTCATTTTTAGTTCTTCCATGCAGTCAAAATCTTACATGTATGGCATTTGACACCTATTTTCAGGTCATTTTAATTATTTATCAAGGGCCCAGAGGTGTTATATTGATTGTAGTGGGAAACACAGTCTTCCCATTAGCAGTCCAGCACCTTAAACACTGCAATGCCGGTTTCCCACTTGTTGTAAGGGCATCTTGTTACATAATATAAGTGGGACCACTATAAGGTTTTTCGGTTAACTCAGGATCATTATAACAAACACTTTAATGAATATAAGAGTTTGAAGGTATTTGTGAGATAAAAATAAATAATAAAAAAACGCTACAGCATGTAAATTACTAACAGCTGTTTATAGGTCCAAATTGTGCCTTCAGGAATGTTGCAGAACGTTATCTTTGCTTTTTTTACATTATAGTCAGAAAGCAGTGAAAATATTGTTTTAGGTGAAAGGAATAATGTCACTGGTGTAAAAAATATAAAAGAGATTTGTCTTTTAGAAGCAGAATAAGAGGATGTGTGCGTGTGTGTATGCAGCTGTTTTCCACTCGTTTCCTCTGTGGAGCCTAGCTTTGGCGGGAAGCCTGAATATGTATCCGGTATCAGTGCAGTGGCACAGTGTGTTAAGTTTGGGTTCAACTTTATAATTGTATTTCTATGCCATCTTGTTTGTGGCCACACGTTAGTGACCATGCAGCACTGTCACAGTGTGTTTAAAAAAATTTTTTAAATAAATTTTCACAGATGTTTGTCTTAACTTACAACCAATACATTATAGATATTATATTGCAGTCAATATCATTCTGGAGAATTTTTAAATGATGCACCATTTGACTTTTACCCATTTCCAGGTTGATGGCTAAGAGCGTTTACCCACTAAGCCACAGCTGTCGCATTAAACTCACAGACCTTAGTAAAACACTTGAGTCATGGTAGACCCAAGAAGACGCAAGGCTGTTTTTCTGTAGCCAACTTTCTACAGGTTGTTTTAAACAGTGCGCTACTTTACTTAATGTCATGCGTGTCAAGAATGAGCCACAGCTGTCGTGTTAAAAGCATGGCCCATATCCACAGTACTAAATGTCCACATGTGTGTTCCTGTACACATAGATAACAAATTGTGCTTGCACAGGTTACTATTCATATATTTAATATATTTAGTTTAGTTTAGTTATCAGTTGCTGTGAGAGACTGGCAGAATGAAGGATACTATTGAAAACGTAAAAAAAAAACTATTTTAAAAAACACTTTCATATTTTTGCAAAGCAAAATGCACATGGAAATACTTAAATTTTAGTGTCTTTTAAATAAAATTTTTAAATAGATTTTGTCATCCATGTTTTTCACATTTCTTTAAATATGCATTTTGTAAATGTAAAAAATCAACTTGTTTTAATAAATAGTTACGTCCTTTTTTGCTCAAATATCTTATCTTGTGCCTGAGAAACCTTGTATAGTTTAAAGCATATGATAGCATTAAAGCCTCTGTAGTAGCTTTCTATTTATATGCTAAGTAATTAGAAAGCAAGTATTTTGCCAGTACAATATTTCACAGCCGCTGCTTTAAATCTTAGGGTTTGGGTTTTAACACCAATTCCACTTGCACCAACCGCCTATTTCAGCATAACCTTTAACTTTTTTACACAAACTTGCGTCTGCCCTTCAAGACTATTAGCAGCCCATGCCAAATTTTCTGTTTTGTATACATTTTAAAAGAGAGAGGTTATTTAGGATAATAATAAAACGTGTATATGTTTTGGGTCTGTGACCCTGATGAAACTGCTGCTACATTTGTTATATGTTGTAAGTGGTCACAAACAGTGCATCGCTTTACTGAGTTTTATTCATGGGACCATGGGCAGTTTTTATTTTAGCACTGATTTTAGGGGTGGGTTTGATAGTGCATTCTACTTAATTGTCAGGACAGAGTTTTAATCCTATGTTTTTTTTTTTCCTATCTTGCAAGCCAGCACACACTAAGTCTGGGAGAGATAAAAAAAACAAGAAGTGATTAATATAATCCTCCATCGTTTTTTAATTATCATTTTAATAATCGTTGGATCTTCAGCTCAAAGTATTTGAACTGCCTAAGAAAATAATGTCTCCGTTAAGTTAATTTAGTTCACACCAGTGCTAAAAAATATTGCTTAAAAAAACTTTAATACAAAATTACTAACATCCATTTACATTTTATTTCAACGGAAAATAATAGTTTTTTTAAATACTGAATATGAAAGTAGACTTATAAATAATTAATAATCTTGAAATTGAATACATGTTAGGGTTAATTAGTATGATTAAACAAAGCATTGGTTCACACCTGTCCTGTTTCCTTCTTATTGACTGTGGATGTCCTTCACATCGAGTCTGAACACAATGGTGGTGTTGTGTACTAGCTGATGTTTCACAGAGTCAATCAATTTGTGGAACTGTTTGTTCCATAAAAATCCCGAAGTCTGTGCTAACCTTAGCTGAAGGCATTTTTTTACTACTTTTTTACTTTTACTGAGAACAATATAAACGCTGTTGTGTAGATTAAATGTTCTTTAGTTTTTTAAATCAAAGCTGGTTCTACAACAATATCACTTAATATAAACTCTGGAATGGACCGAAGGTGTGTGGGTTATCATGTAAACTTGCATGTGGTCTTGCAGGTGAACGGCACAATTACTGTAATCAGCACAGAAAACCAGACACTAACCCTAATAAGATGATAATTAGATGTTGGAGCTTAAATGTGCATAAATTAACATTTTTTTGTTTACTTTTTGCAGCAAAATCCCCCCAATGCTGAATGGCGTTTTAACCAGAACCAGAGACCTGGACCCAGTGGGTGAGTTTATTAAATCTAAAATATTGATATCAAATAAAAAAGCCCATTAAAATACTGTGTATAAAGCAATACACGTACACACTCACTCAGTGCTTTGGTATTTATATTTTATTAGTACTGTGACAAGACTGAGAATATTAATGCATATATTAGGATCAGTTGAACCAGGTCTTAATTTATAAATATTTCTGGATCTTCAAGTCTGTTTGATGTAAACAGAATAGCCTTAAATAATATATAATAAGGTAGGGGGAAGAAAGAAAAGAAGGTGTGTGTGTGTGTAGGTTGGATAATAACACACAGGTTATTTAACACACTTGCTCATCGCAGAAAAGTGGTGAGGATAGAAATCTGTTAGCCTACAGGCAAACTGACTGCACAAACCTGAAGTCATCATCCACACCCACCTTTTTCTTTGAACTTATTACTTATATAAAGCCACATATTACCACCAAAAGGCTTAATTATATTAGTTTGAGTAAGACACACCCAGTATACATGACATAAAAATGACCTAGATAGGTACACACAGAAAAATAAAGGCTAGTAGTGTCCTATTGTCATTTGCTGCTCGTTGTTGCAACGGAGAAATGATTGCACAAAGGTTTAGACTGCTAATTCAAGGAGCAAGGTTCAATTCTGAGCACTCTAAAGTTGTCAGTGCTGGGCCTCCACTGTAGGCCCTTAACACCACATTCTCGATAAGGTTGTCAAATGCAGGAAGGGCAAAAAGAAAAGCAGAAATGAAAGGTTTGTCCTAGGGCTGTGTATGGGTGAGAACCGAATGATATGATACATATTACGATTCAGTATATAACAATATATAATCGATATTGCAATGCATTGCAACAGTTAAAAGACATTTTTTTAAAAAAGCTAAAAATACAATAACCACAAAGCCGAAGGGGTCTTTTTTTTCACACCACCCTTTTGTGAAAATGGGAGCATACATCAATGATAACTAGAAATAAGAAGAAAGTCATTTAACATGCACTGAGGGTTAAAATTTAATTTAGATGGAATTTGTTTAATGCAAACGTAAAAAAAACCAATATGTATTAATATACTACATATTGTTAACCTTTCTGGCACAGTTAACTACAGAATATCAGTATAGTAAAAGAATTCACTATAACAAATACAGTATCAGTGAATAGAAACATGTCAACAGTACTGCCTTGGTGAAGTAGTGCAAAAAGATTTCTGGAAACACCAAACATTTGTTTCAGTTTAAAAAAAAAAAGAAGTAAAAAAAATGGGAAAGGATAAATTGTGAAGAAATATTGTGGTGTTGAAGTCATAATAATGTTGCAGTGACTGTGGCAAAAGCGAGATTTCCACTGGGAAAACTTTATTTTTGTGCAACTGCCAGTTTTCTTGTCCAGTATAAATTCAAGGCCTTCAGGACCAAAGGCATCCTGTCTTGCATGCCAAGCATCTCTTCTCTTTTCTGCTCTGCCTTCACTACATCACATTATCAACTGAAAGTATTTAACACGTTCCTGCCTGAGAAAAAGCCATTTGGAAGATGTAAATCCTTTTTAATTTCTATGTAAAACACATTATACATATACAACAGGGGAACAAATTCATTAAATTCATTCATTCATTTATCATCTATACCCACTTGTTCCCACTTATAGGGATCTGCTGGAGCCTATCCCAGCACACATAAGGTGAGAAGCAGGGGGTACACCCTGGACCAGTCGTCAGTTCATCGCAGGGCCACATACAGACAACCACACACTCACATTCACCCCTATGGAAAATGTAGAGTCACCAATCAACCTAATGTACATGTTTTTGGACTGAGAGGAAACTGAAGTTACCCTGGGGAAACCCATGCAAGCGCAGGGAAAACATGTAAACTCCGCACAGAAAGTCCCTGCGCCTGGGAATCGAACCTTCTTGTTGTGAGGCGACCGTGCCACTATGCCACTGTGCCGCCAAGTCCTAAATTACACTACTCAATTATAGTTAAAGCATCTGCTGTATTTGTTCTGTTCTTAAATATTGCTTGAGGGGTAATTGTGTTGAAATTTCCAAAGGGCAATTGTATTATTTATTATTTATTTAATTGTTTATTTTGGGAATCATAAAGCTGATATAAGGAACGAAAGGTTAAAGATTCCTGAAGAAGTGTCAGCTTCAATCCAAAAATTGAATACATGAGACAGGTTTCTTTTCTTTATCTCTCTTTTTTTAATTTCCTTTCCTTTGTATGAATTAGTGTGAGTGTGCTGGGTTGTTTGTCTAGGTGATAGACTGGCGACCCGTCCAGGGTGTACCGCTGCCTTTCGCCGTATCTGCGCTGGGATAGGCTTTAGCAGGCCCCTGTAACGAATCTGTGTTTACCAGGAAATGACTACAATGTAGTAGGTGATAATTTTAGAATGTTAGGGGTGTTTATTTTCTGTCTATAAAAAGAAGTTCGAAGCCAATGTGCCTGAGTTGCCTTATTGGATAATATATATCAAATTAACCTCAGAAAAATTTTCCCAGGAACCTTTCACATCATGTGTATGTGGATCAAGGGTAAAAATAGTTTAAAACTAGCGAGAAGCAATAATTTTCTCAAGGCAGTCTAAAAAATGTTTTGTAATGAAATTGTTGTGAAATTTGCTGTGCGTGTGTTGCCATGTGTTGACTCATTTCTTTCTCTCTCTCTCTGGACTCAAATCCACAGCCCATAGTCTTTACCACAGGAAGTGCTTATCCAACCACAGGATATGATAATGCTGACCAAAGGAAACACTAGTTCCCTTTATAGGCGTTTGCAGCTAATTACAGACAAATGAAGCATCTTATTTTCCCTCAGAGACACAATAACTGATAAGATGTGATTCCCAAAGTCATATGTCGAATCTGTTTGTTCAGTGTCACCTGTTTACCTATTTCGTGATGTGATCTCATTCTTGAGTTTAAATATAAACCAGTGTTATAAACCAGTCGCAGTCATGTGACTTGGGTAAATCTGTAGTTCAACATCTCGGCCTAGACTCCAGTTTCTGCCCATGTGTGCTGTGTTCCTTCACTCTAGCTTTGGCCCTTGTTCTCTGCTAGGGAACAAGAACTGGCAACTCTTTTTCTCCTGTCCTCTATTCTTACTCTGCTTCGTTCCAGAATTTTCTCTTGCACACTGTTTATCTTTCACTTTTTTACTGCAGTTCTGTCCCTTTTTTCCATTTAGTGTTGAACTTTTAAACCTACTTGCACATTCCTGTGCTTTTCGTTTTATTACTGCTTACCAGCTCAGTAGATTTTCAGCCTTTCTGAAAGGCATGTTTTGTTTCTTTTTTCGTTAGTCATTGTTCTAAAGTCATCGGCTATTTGGATAACGATCATCTGATTTTCTTTGAGAGTGGACTGCTGTGCTAAAGTAGGAAATGAGCCCCAATTTGATTTACACAGGAGGATGAGGGCTCGGCGGTTTAGCATGTCACTAATAAATGTTTTGACTTTAAGTTGATTTTTAGACTGTAAAGGTGAAAGCGCATTTCCAAATTAATGTTTAGATTATGGACTATATGACCAAAAGTTGACGCTGGTAATGACCTTTAATCAGCGGTAATGACAATGACCTTACAATGGTAATGACACACATCTTCGCAATCTTACTAACATTGAATTAGATTAGATTAGATCAGATTAGGTTCAATTTTGTTGTCATTGCACAAAGTTACAAGCAACAAAGTCCGTGTGGTCACAACACTTCTAATCCGGCATAAGGATGTATATACATATTTTTTTATCTAATGTATAGTCATATTTTATTATACACTACATATCTTATATTTTATAGTTAATACATCTTTAATCATATTTGTATATGTTAGTTTAGATTTTTTCTACTTTAATGATTAGTTGTCAGAAAGTCATAGAGAGCATTGCACTGCATGTTGTAGTAGGTATAATGATGTGTGACAAATACATTTTATTTTTCAAATTATTTGACAATAAATTTGACAATAATAAAAATGTGCATTAGGTTGATTGGCGACTTCAAATTACCCATAGTAGTGAATGTGTGTGGTTGTGTGTGGCCCTGCGATGGACTGGCAATCTGTCCAGGGTTTCACCCTTTCACCCGCTGGGATAGGCTGCAGCAGACCCCCGTGACCCCGGATTCGGTAGTAAGTGGGTGAAGATAAATGAATGAATGAATTATACTTTTATTTACTGTCTTTATCTCCCTTTAAGCAAATGTGACTATAAATAACTAACAGCAGTAAGAAAGTAAGAGTTGCAATAAATAAATCAAGGCTGATTATTTATTGTTTACCAACAATGAATGACCTCATCTTTCTTAGGTTACTAGTCAAATATTCTACACAGATAAGGCATGTTTGCTTAGAGGAAAAAAAGATGGGAGTCCTATTCTTAAATCCACAGGTTCAGTTATCAGGCACTTTTGGGCTCACTATTGGATGCTTTAAAATTAGAATGAGTTCGCCCATTGCTTTTTGGAGCTGTTAAATATATGTTTTTATATCGTAATTGTTGGATCAATGTTTGTTTTTCTATTTCTTGGGATGCTAAACCAAAAATAGACTTAAAATAACATATTTAGGTTTTAGCTACTAAAGTCCTTCCTTTTTACAAACCTGCTCATCTCCACCTACAGCACTTAAACTCAGTTTAAACTCTTCCATTTAGTAACTCTGCTACTGGTGGTATAAAAAAGCAGACACCACAAGAGTTGAATATCCAATATAATCTAATATACAGAGACATACTGTACCACCAAAAATCTTACTCTTTTTCTTCCTTATATCTCCACGTCAACTCTCAAGTTTAGCTAGATTCTGTATAAAACACTTACTGTATAACAGTTTAATGAGACTAAAGGACATGAGACAAGAATCCAGTTCGTCACCGGTAGTGGTCCAGACTTTAATTAGAGCTGTTTATATTTATGTAATTAATATAGATTGTGAGAAAGTTTTCTTTCTTCCTTTGTAAATCCTAATGGTGTCATTAAGTCCCATCTGGTAAACACTGAAACTGCATGGAAGCTTTAATCTTTTTAATTCTGTTCTTCAGGTAGCACCAGTAAAAATAATCGCCTTAGGTAAGGATTCTATGAAGGAAGACTGAAGATGTGATGTGATGTGCGTGTGTGTGTATTAGCCTTTTCTAATGAGATGAGTGTTAGGAGATCTACCCTACTTTTGTGTTTGTGCTCTATAGATGCAAATTTTGCTATGAAAAGCAAAGCTTTGAAGCTCAGCTCAGTCCAGATGGAAATGATCTGTGTGCGTGTGTGTGTGTGTGCGTGTGTGTGTGTGCGTGCATTTATTTTCAGGCAGCTGTTACCTCTCTGTTTTAGGTTTCATTAACTTTGTACTTTACAACCAAGCAAAGTTGTGTGTATGTGTAACAGTGTTGGTATATGTGGGAGACTGTCTGGTCCGGTCTGGAGTGGTAGATATAGTATGACCACACACAAACACACACACAAATGATAGTGTGCAAACTAAGGAAGTGGAGGTTTACTACACACTGACTGATTTGAAAATGACCAAGTTTAATTATTTTCTAGGCAGTTATATAGTTAATATTTTTTGATATTAAATAGACATATGCAAAGATGATAAATAAAGACTTAATTCTAGAGTTTCTATATAAGTCTTTTTTATTGTCTATTTTTTATTCTATACTTTCAGACTGTTCAATTGGATGGTTATGCATCATACAGTTTTCTTTGAAATCTTATTCTGGTCTTTTTATTTCTCATAATTTTTTTCACTTTTAAAATACTTGAAAATAGGAGTCCAAAATGTGGCTTTAACGTGGCAGTGTGATGAAGTTGATCTGCGTTTTCTTTTGCTAATTAAGGACAAACTAAGTTCTTACATAATGGTTTGTCGAATTCTATACAAATTTTACAGTTCCTTTTAGGGGGGTGGGGGGTGTGTGTCTAAGGTATTCAAGCGAAGGAGTGTACAAAAGATGTGACATGCCCTGTTGTGCCGCTCGATGACACTGCTAGACTTTAAAATCTCTAACGAGTGAAAGAGACACAAACAAGCAGATGTGAAAAAGAATGCATAGAGCTGTGCTAGTTAGGACACAGTGGAACAAAATGGCTGCTGGTTTACTAACACGTCTTCTTCTGTTCTCCCACAGAGCCGCTCCAGAGGTCGCTATGGGAACCGGACCGTGGCCAAACCCCCCAACTGAGGCTGAGCAGCTCCAGGCGCTAATGGCTGCTGCAAATGGTTAGAACCAGCCCTCCATTTCACTGTCTCACTCTTATGCTCTCTATTTTTCTTTTTTTTTCTTCATAGACTCAATTGTCTGTTTTTCTCTAAACTTATGTAGTATTATTTAATTCCCAATACTATCTACGGATGGACAGACAGACAGGGACAGACAGGGACCAACAGACTGACAGACAGGCTCATGATTAATATACAAAGTTAAGCTACCAGTTCTGAGCTTATCAGCCTGGTTGGGTTTTTTTACTCACATTTTTTAAAAAAGGAGTCAAAAGAAAAGACTTTCTACCATCCACACCTCGGATTATGTATTTTAGGCAGTGTTTAACCTTTAACACATCCACCAATGGATAGTTTAACCTTCATTAAAATCCAGGTCCTGCATAGACCTTAGGCACGTCTGATGAGTAAACTTAGCTCGTTTTATTAGGCTTCATATACACTCTTAGACACACTTTTCTATGCTGTTATCTTCTACTGATAATAAAATAGACTTTAATGATCTATTTAAAGAATTGTTTTGTCCTATATTTGTTATTTGGATCTCAGGACCTCAGATTAAAGCCGAAGCGCTTTTTCGTTTGTGTTTAACACTGCAGACCGCAATAAGACTGCCAAGTAAAGTGAGTCAGCGAGACAGAGCAGTGATCATTATTTCCATTGTTATTGCTTCACTGTTCTCCTCCAGCAAAACCTGCCTGCCCTCTAAAATTTCCAGAGTTTTGTTTAGGGTAGACATAAACTGGAGTGTGTCAGAGAGAAAAGGGAGAGACAGAAGGGATGTATGTGTGTGTGAGAGGTTGTAAGAATAAAGGTTTATCCACGAGGTGTGTTAGAAGAAAGGAATTGGTGCATAAACAACAGTAGAAATTCCTAGTTGTCTCAGGGCCTTGGACACATTTAACGGTTTAGCTTTGCTATTGTCTGTGTGTATGTGTGTGTGTCTGTTCTGAGACTACTGACATGCTGGAGCCTGGGGGAGGGTTTCATTCATCCTGTTTCGACTTTGCACACGATGAGCAAGTTATGAGCCAAGTATTATATCACACTAACACGAAAAAAAAAGAAAGCTCACAAGAGAGAGTGAGAGAGAGAGAAGAAAAGACAGAGAAACAGTGAGTAAAACAGTACTAGATTAGGAGAGAGAGGAAAGGAGAAAAAAGTTCGGGATTAAGCGGATACAGAGGATAAATGAATGAATGGAAAAAAGAATGAAGAGAAAGGGGAGGAAGAAAGAAAGAGACCAAGAGATCTACACACTACAGTTTTTGAGTGTTTTAAGCTGTAGTCCAGCTGTGGGTGGTACCAATGGTGAAATGTTTTAGAGGCTCCTCATAGGCAATTTTCCATTTAGCTGTTAAAAGTTTTTCTGGATGTATATTTATCAGTGGTTGGTGGAGCTTTTGATACCTGGGCCTTCAGTGGGAACTTACCTGACCTGCAGTGGGAACACTTAATACCCCTTAAAACACGACTTAAAACCGTAAATACTTATACAAAAACACAATATACGAACGAAGAATGGTTAATGGAACAGGCGTAGTGGTTAACACCACCGCATGTTATCCCTGCGCTTGGATGGGTTTACTCTAGGTACTCTAGTTTCCTCCCACAATCCCAAAACATGTATATTAGGTTGATTGATGATTCTAAATTGCTCATAGGAGTGATTGTAAGTGTGGGTCCTGTGATGGACTGGCTTCCATGTCCAGGTACCTTTCATCCTTGAAAAGCTGGGATCGGCTCCAGCACTCCACTACGTCCCGAATTAGGAAATAAGCAGGCTGGAAGATGAATGAATTAATAAAAGATTGGTAAAATCTTAATGCAAGAAACCCTGTGAAGAAAACTCTAAACTGCAACTGTGCCAAGTATATCATATGGAGCAGTTTAGATTTGGAGTTTAAACTGCAACTGTGCCAAGTACATCATATGAAGCAGTTCAAAATCAATATTTATCTAATAACATAAAAACAAACAATTTAAATCAACTATGTAATAAATTATAAAGGCTGTAATAAACTCTTTTTCCAGGTTGAGAGAACAAAATTATCTTCAGGGTTAGCCAAGCTCTCCTCACGATGTCTAACTTTTCTGGAAGAGTCTACCTTAAAAATAGAGTTTTAAGCATGTCCGAGAGCAAGTGATTAAAATTATTCAAATTTGAATGTATTTATGATGGAGAGAAATGGGAGCAAATCAGAAAAAAATAGGTGACGTTACCATGAGATAAATTTGAAATCTGATTGGTCAAAGAAACTGTCCCCTTTTTTTTTTTTTTTATCATGATCGAAAATTAATTCTTGCTTGTATCACAATCTCCAGCACTCCATTATAATTTTTTTATGCTGATTTTTTTAAAATCTTGTCTTTACAGAAGTAAGTGAGGCCACTAACACACTGGGCCCGGGCACCATGGGACTGAGCACGCGTTACAACCCCCAATTTACCCTGCAGCATCTTCCAGACTACCGACAGAACGTGTACATCCCGGGCAGCACTGCCACGCTCAGTGCCAACCCCCAACAGCTGCAGCAGCCCCAGCAGCCTCCTCAGGCACTTCCTGCTCCACAGATCACCAGTGCCCAGGTTGAGCCACCGAAAGCCCAGACTCCTGCCAGCAAGAAAAAAATCACAAAGAAGGAGAAGAAGTAGAGAAAGAGTGTAAGTTAGGGTAGATGAAGATGAAGTAGAGGGTGAGATATGTAAGGGTCAGGATGGTATCTGTACCTGTTTGACTCAAAGGGATGAGTTTTTCAGTGCACTTGCTGTTTTTGACAAATGAAGTAAGATGGAATTCAAAATCAGTTCGCAGCTCCAGCTTTTTTGTTTTTTTTTCCTCATGTAAACCTTAATTTTTTATTCATTTCAATCTTTCCGCTGATGTCTACAAGTTCCTGTGGCTGGATTTATGCATCACGGTATGTACAGTAGTTTTGTGTTACAAATAAGTTTTTTTTTTTTATCAATCAGAATGTTCCTGAGGTTTGGGTGAGTGAACTCAGATGCTGGTACATACAGCCTTGTAAATCTGGACCGCCGAGAGGATGAAAGGGGAACCTGCGGCTGTTATCATCATGATAATAATGCGCTTGGCATTTGTATTAAAGACATTATGAGCTGCATTTGCCAGCCTTTTGCAAAGGTTTTGTAAAATATCTTGTTTTGGTTTTATCGCTGTGCTTTGATTAATTGCAGTGTGAGGAGTTTTGGAGTCTTTGCTGGAATAGCAGAGGTAATAATTTCTGCATGAACATCATATAAAACCTTAGCTGCATGCCTGATTTATAAACGAAAAACCACCCCCCAAAGTGAGGGATTAAACTCCTGTTTGGTTCTAAATTTGTTTAAATTATAAATTGCCTTGGCTTGAATGTTAAGGAATTTTGGTAATGCTTTCGTAAAGAAGCACATGGGGGGGGGGGAAGAAATCAGTGAATGTTTTACATAATGAAGTTTTTCCACATAGGTAACCAGCACTGAGGGGTGACGGGTTGACAAACGTGTGTGTCTGTATGTGAGAATATATCGTTTTCCTTTTTTTTTCTTTATGCCACCCTCATTCTTCACTTTGTGACTATTAACCTTCACATGTTGTAAATATGAGTCAATACAAAGAAGTCCATTGAACACAATCCATAAAGATGTTTTTTGTTTAATAATTAGACAGTTACACAAAAAAAGTTTATGAAAGTTGGCTCAGTGGAAAAAGTAATTGAACACAAGCAAGCAGACTAACTCGAGTGTAAATAAAGAGATTTGCTTTTAAAAGGATTCACACTTGTAGTTTAGAGAGCTGTAATGTCTGTGCATATATTTTTGTGTTTTCCTCTCTTGTTCTTCCTCTCTGATCACCCTTAAGCAAATAGACACCGTAAATAACAAAACCCTTCCCACTGCTCAGTCAGTTTGCTTCTCCTTCAAGATTTCTGTTGTGCCAGAATGCTTTTTAATGTCTATATGAAGAAACAAAGCTAAATATTCTATATATATATATATAAATATATATATATGTGTGTGTGTGTGTCAATGCTCGGTATCTAGTTTAACCTCGTCTCTATAAAACACTAATACTCCCATCTGTTTCTCAGTGTTACATTTATTTTTGATGCTAATATTTATATTGTTGGTTTATTTCTCGAACACTGACATTTCAAATAAAATGGTCTAAAAATTGACTTTTCTCCCCGACTGAGGTTTTTATGTTGCTGAATGAAACATAAACTAAAAAGTGGAAAGAATATGATTGGTCCAAATTTCCTGGCTTCAGATTGGTTTAAATTTCCTGGCCTCTAATTGGTGGGAAGGAAATTTTAGACCAATCAGCAGCCAGGAAATTGAGATTAATCAGAAGCCGGTAGATTCGGACCAATCCGAAGCCAGGAAATTTAAACCAATTTGAGGCCAGGAAATTTGGACCAATCAGCATCAAGGAAATGTCATAGTTAGGAAACTGTAAATTCTTGCACTTTGACTGATTTTTGGACTTTTTTAAACAGTTCTTTGTTTTAAGTATCTGGCTACTCTACCATCTCTGGTAACAGAACAGCAGTTCATAGAACAGTTGTTATACTATAGATGATAATGAATCTGTGGAACATTAAACAGAACTGTAAGCAAATATTTGGTGTGTCTTCTATAATTAATGTAAAAAATGCGATAATTGGCCAAATTGCTGTGCAATTTCAGTTTCAGTTAAATAATTAACTTCACACCAATCTGCTCTGTATTACACAAACGTATGACAAACACACCTGCAAAACAGCACAGCACAATTGAAGCTACAAAAACTTCAAACTGAATTGCTTTAATCTAAAAATAAATTAAACTTTATTTATATTGTACAAAACAGGTGGAGAAAAAAAGGCAAAAAAAAATTCCAGTCCTTGAAGGAACCATGTCCTTTAAAGCACAGGAGATGGTATCGTTGGGGTGTTTAACCCTTACTGGCCTTTTTAACCCTCATGTCCCGCTGTATAAATGCAATCTACGTGAAAATGTCTGCCAAATGGCAAATATTTACTTGTTAAAGTGGTGGTAAGAAAGAAGCTGAGGGGGGTCTTATTTATTCGTATTATCTGTTAAACAGCCTTGGTGTTGGGATGGTGTAATTCCATTGGCACCCCCATGATGCAGCTGTTATGATTTCTCTGTAGAGGATGATTCTGATAAGTATAGTAGTCTAGTCCTCTTCAATTCACTAAAAAAAAATAGTGGGTGGAAGGGATTGGAGGGGAAGTTTCTTTGGTCTTGTCTGGGTGGCCAATCAATGGAAAACATCCACTGAAAAACTGCCTCTGTGCTGGATAGATTGTAAAGAAGAAATGTTGAGATTTTTGGTTTTATATATATGCACTATTTCTAATCCAAAATGGTGGAATCAAGAAGCTGCTCCATTGCTTCTTCTCTGTCAGTTGTTCATGAGATATTTAAAGATGTGCCTCACAGCTGAAATATGAATCTGGAGACTGGAGGAATGCCATTGGTGGTCATGGCAGTGTTGCAGGAAGCAGGAAATCCAGGATCCAGTTACAAAGGAAGGTGTTTCAATCCGGTTTCCTCTTTCTATGATAGTGTTGTAATCACTTACTCATCTAAAAGTCTCTATTCCACACACTTGCCTTCAGTTGTTCTGCAGCCTGAGCGGAAGTGAGTCAGATAACACAATGAACAACAGAACACTGTGAAGCTGTTTCATGAAGTGAGGTCCACAAGTTTCCCTCAGTGTGTCTGGAATAGAGAATAAAGGCTGGAGCAAATCTCTCATCGATTCATCATTCAATTATCCCCAAAGCATAAGGGGGGCAGCATGGGCCTGGTTAACCATTTACACACATTCTTTGAAACGTACAACTACAGTTAAGTTATGTCTTACTACCACCAGTTCCTATAACATTTATTACCAGTGGTAGAAACTAGCCCAATCTACTACTGACCTCTAAACCCTCTTAACACAAATCAGCCTCTGTCCTTTTTCAGGGCCTCTATGTGCCGAACCGCCCCTTAGCTATTCACCCAGTCACATGCCTCTTCGAACAGACACCCCGAAGAACACATGCAGACAGAGACCTTTTGAATATATAATACATCAGTCGATGTGTTACCAAGCCAAAAAAAAAAAAAAAAACAGCCGGTCTTTACATTTATATATTTAGTCGACACTCAATTAAAGTAAGCTCAATTGAAAACATTGAAATTGAGATTTCTTGTTAAAATGTACACAAAGACATTTTTTCTCTTCCTTTTGCCTGTGGCTGGGTCTCCATATCAATGATTTATGTTGAACACCGTAGAAACATAGCCTGAGGTTCAACACAAGACACAAGACATTCATCAGTGTACGTTTACATTTTTTTTCATTCATCATTTCAGTAGTAAATAAGCATTATTATCAGAATGCAATACACATTTTATTAAAAGTTTATAATAAATATATATATATATAAAAAAACAACTGATGTCACTATTTTCACCATTGAAGAAAGTAAGCAGGATTTCAGCAGTTTCTCATTTCATCTATTTAATTTTTTTAATTCGGGGTCACAGGGTTCTGCTGGAGCCTATTCCAGCTCTCTAATATTAGTTAGGGACAATCTCCCACTCGTGTATGAATGAGGGATATTAACGATCGCTTAAACCAACCACTGCTCCTGTTACTCCACTCGCATGTGTCTGAGCAGTATTAAATCATAACTATAAAAAAATATTACATGGAGCATATTCAATTAACAGTCTAGAAGTATGTACTGAAATGTAGTATATACTTATGTAATATGTGATTTCAGACCGAGCCACAAAATGTCTGTTTTATTTTAGGTTGATATCCCAACAAATTCTTTTATTGTAACTAAACTAGGTGACCAATAATCTGAATCTCGGCAGTTAACCGTCTTTAAATGTTAGAAATTATTCGGAAGTATTTTCCCTCCTGAGTCGGACACGCTTCAGTGTTTCAAAGGAAAAAATACGAGCAAAATGTGTGTGTGTGTGTGTGTGGGAGGGGGGGGGGTCCCTTTTACATTTATCAGGATCTCAAGCTCTAATACTCCCGTATGATAGAAGAAAAGAGAGAGAGACACTCATATACTCAATCATACACACAAACAAATAAACAAACAAAACACACACTCACATACACAATCATACACACACAAACAGATAAACAAACAAAAACACACACTCGCATACAAAATCATACACACAAACAAATGAACAAACAAAAACACATACACAATCATACACACAAACACACACAATCATACACACAAACAAACAAACAAAACACACACTTGCATACACAATCATACACACACAAACAAATAAACAACCAAAAACACATACGAACAAACAAACAAACACACACACATACTCTCATACACACAAACAAATAAACAAACACACACATACACAATCATACACACAAACAAATAAACCACACACACACTCACTCAATCACACACAAACGAATAAACAAACAAAAACACACACTCACATACACAATCATACACACAAACAAATAAACCAAAAGACACATACACAATCATACACACAAACAAATAAACAAACAAAAACGCACACACAAGCAAATAAACACACACACACTTATACTCAATCACACACAAACAAATAAACAAACAAAAACGCACACACTCACATACACAATCATCCACACAAACAAAAAACAAACAAAAACACACAATCATACACACAAAAACACACACCCAAGCAAATAAACACACACACACACTCATATACACAATCATACAGAGAGAGAGAGAGAGAGAGAGGTGGGTGGGTGTGTGTGTGAGAGAGAGAGAGAGAGAGAGAGAGAGAGAGAGAGAGAGGGGAAGAATGAGGGCGAAAGAGATCGAAAGAGAGGGGGAGAGAAAGAGTGTGTGTGTGTGTGAAAGAGAGAGAGAGAGAGAGAGAGAGAGAGAGAGAGAGGAAGAGAGAGAGAGAAAAGAGAGGGGAAGAA
The DNA here is from genome assembly GCA_026260075.1 of Sisor rabdophorus. Lineage (NCBI taxonomy): Eukaryota > Metazoa > Chordata > Actinopteri > Siluriformes > Sisoridae > Sisor > Sisor rabdophorus. Next base: position 2,851,875 of record JAOTQW010000008.1, read on the forward strand.
TGAGGGCGAGAGAGATCGAAAGAGAGGGGGAGAGAGAGAGTGTGTGTGAGAGAGAGAGAGAGAGAGAAAGAGAATGAGGAAGAAAGAGTGACGAGGAGGGAATGAGAGAGAGGGATGGAGGGGGAACACGGGAAAGGGAGGGTTTAAAAGGATACTTTTACTATACTGGAAGCGACTTTAGATTAATAATGTGAAGTGTAAAAAAAGATTTACAGAGACATCACTTTTCATTGAAATGTGTTGAAAACATTCTTGATCCCTGTTTTAATGGTTTTTTTTATCTAAAATATTCTTCACGACTCAACCAAATACCTGGAAACCACAGGGACACAAAGGCAGCCAATCAGCTCTCATGAGAACCAGAGCCCTGGCTTCTGATTGGTCAGGTGTGTCCCGTAAACTCTTTATCTTGTCAGTGTGTCTTTCACTTTCATCTGTCTACCATCAGGCCAATTATGTGGCAGGACTCTACCATAGACACGCTTTTAATAGTGGAGAGAAAGAATACATTACTTCGAGAAGGAGAGGGGGGAAAAAGAATAGAGAGAAGTGTCATAGCAGTATACACTCATATATACAATCATACACACACAAACAAATAAACAAATAAAAACACACATACACACACTCATATACTCAGCCATACACACAAACAAATAAACAAACAAAAACATACACACATATACACAAACAAATAAACAAACACACACACATACTTATATACTCAATCATACACACAAACAAACAAACAAAAACACACACACACAATCATACACACAAACAAATAAACAAACAAAAACACACACTCATATACTCAATCAAACACACAATAAAATAAACAAACAAAAACACACA
>JAOTQW010000008.1:2852829-2868545 GCA_026260075.1 Sisor rabdophorus
TGATTGGTGACTCTAAATTGCCCATAGGAGTGAATGCGAGTGTGTGTGGTTGTGTATGTGTGTGTGGCCCTGCGGTGGACTGGCGATCTGTCCAGGGTGTACCCCCCGCCTCTCGCTCTGTGCGCGCTGGGATAGGGTCCAGCAGACCCCCGTGAACCCGGAAAGTTCTAGAATAAGCGGGTACAGAAGATGAATGAATGAATGATTCATATTCAGTCACCGCTTGTTTACTAGCACGGGGTCACAGGGGTTTGCTAGTGCCTCTCAGCCCACATAGGGTGAAAGGCATTTGTACACCTTGGACAGGACGCCAGTCTATCGCAGGGCCTCACATAGACGAACCACCGCTCACTTCTATAGGCAATTTAGATTAACTGATTAAACTAATGTACATGTTCTGGACTGTGGAAAGACACAGGAGAACCCGTAGTTAACCCACGCAAGCGCAGGGGAAAAACGCAAACGCCGCACAGAAAGACCCCTTGAAAGAAATTTGAACCGGGAACTTCTTGCTGTTAGGCGACAGTGGTAACCGCTACACCACCGTGGGCGGCCACCCGTCTACCTCTACATTCTTATCTATTGTTTCTACCGTTTTAAGACACTTTGCCTTACCTGGAACATGTTTTTAAAGTTGTTAAGGTCTCCGAAAAGCTCTTCGGGACTCATCTTCTTGGGGTCAAACACAAAGTATCGTCCGAGGTCTTCGTACTGCTTCTCCATGTTGCTGTGCATCAGCTGTAGCTTTTCCAACTGTTCCCGTGCAGTTGCCACAAAAACGTACTTCCATCAGTTAAAGAATTTTAAAAGCACAGGGCTAAATCATATACAGGGGTGCCTAGATCTACAAGTTGAATTTGTTCCGTGACAACCCACAACCCAAATTACTTATTATTAATCGATAATGCTAATCTGTTTCGGGTCTTTAAAAAACATATTTGTATAAATAAATATTGTACTCAATAACCATACAATAGGATGTACTGCAATAAACTAGTTTTATCAAGTCTAATGTACAGCATTCAACTTTGAGATCAGACGACTTGACTTGCTAAAGCTCATATCTGACTAGCTATCGACACAGGATGGTGGGAGGATGTTGTTGCATTCATTGTGGTGTTGGATACGCCAACTAGAGGCGAGGTATCTGAAGCTGGCTCATTACCTGAATTTTCGCTGGCAACACAAAGGAAAAAATTAGCCAAGAGACGGCTTGTATCGCGAAAAACTTGGCCACTTTTACCACCCTATACTACAATCCACCCACCAAGCAAATGCGGTCATGTGAAGGATATTGCCATTTTCTCAACAAACTTATCCTTTTCGCTTTGGGGTGGGGGGAAAGTCTCGATGTCCTTTTCCAGATTTTTGATCTGCTTCCCCATCTGATCCAGATTTCTCTGGAGTGTCTCAGCAGAGACTAAAACAAACGAGAAGAGACGTTTGTTACATTTTGTGTAAACAACTATAAATTAACCTAATGCATATGCAGCACAGATAAGATAAACACTAACTTCAATTTCTATGTTGTGAGATGAAAGAAGAGAAAGAAATAAAAAAAACTTTATATCTTAACTATATAAAGAAAATTTGACAGTACAGTGAATGTATGCAAAACATGTTGAAGATTGTACTAAAGACCACAGAATTAATCATTTTTAAATACTTTAACATCTCAAGTAACATCTACATTGTCTAAAACAGGCATGGAGCATTGTGACACGGTGGCAAACTGCCCGTCCACAGACCCGATGTACTGTTTTTGAGTGTTTGTAGAGGTGCGTTTAGCGCTATCCTCTAAGGTACAGGGAATAGTCCTTAAGGTGACAACTGTGGAGCGTTTTTGATTTAAAGCGTGTGTGATCGTTGATAGCAAAGTTGAGAGTTGATAGTAAAGTTGTTACATAGCGTTTTTACAACAAGAAGGCCCCAGGTACAAAGACATGAATGTTAGGTTCTAGATAATGGATGAATAGGGAAAAAAGGCTTGACAACCAAAAAAAAGCTCAATGGGGTGTTTGTGTAACTAAAAGCCAAAGAAATAAACAGTAAACTGTATATCAGAGCAGTCCGATATGTAGTATCGGAGAACACAAACCTCTGCTGGCTTTCTCCAGGTGAATAAGTTCCTCAGGGAAGTGCATGATTTCAGGATGTTGCTCCTGACACATATCAACCAGGAAATGCAACAGGGTCTGCTTCTGATCTGCAGACTTGGTGTCTCTGAGCTACATGCAGGTACAGCATAACAATTGCTTATGGTACATACAGTCACACTGAAGTAATGTGCTAGTGTGTATAAGAGAAAGACATTATATCTGGTGTGTGCGTGTGTGTGTGTGTGTGTGTTTAAGACCTTGCACAGGTAGCTGATGCTAAATCCAAAAGCCTTGCCGTTCCGTGAGCCGGCATTCATGTAGTTGCCAACAAGTAGAATGATCTGAAGGAGCTTGGCAAAGGTATCACTTTTCATCGTCTCCTCGCAGGCTGCAGTCACGGCTACAATGTCCGGCTTTACGTTATTTACCTGCTCTTCAAACTGCAGCCGGAACAAAATGGCGCTGAGCCGGGGTTTTAAACGCTTGACTGAACTTATCTACAGCAGAGAGAGAGAGAGAGAGAGGCAGAAAATACATTTGTGGGTCTACAATAAGTCACTAACCATCAAGTAGTTTGGCACATTTTACTGGTAAATACAAATCAGACAAATACCAAACTCAAATAGACAAACTGGCAAATAGATAGATAGACAGACAATAAAGATATAAAAACAAACAGTAAAAGAGGAAAGAAAGGAATGTATTAAAAAATAAATTTAAGAGAGGGCATACAGACAGTACTCTTTTTTCTGCTGGTACTTATTTTAAGCGGTTTCCTTATTTTCAATAACTGCTGTATTTATAGCACTGTGAGTGTGTGCATGGAGTGTGATTGACGGATTTAACTAACATCAGGGACACTGGAATGGCAGTCATTTCATTAGTCTGGGTTTAGGCTTTAGTGATTTCCTTTGAATTTATTTTCCTCTGATTGAAATCATTTCACTTTCTTTCCATTGATTTGAATTTAATACCATCATGCTTTGTTGTTTATGTCACAGCGGTGCTTTATTTACTACTCCATACTGCCCTTATTAGTATGAACACAGAAGGCTTAGGATGAGGAGTGTGTGTCACTCGTGCAGTCTCTAAACACCATTAATTCTCAGCTTGGGTAAGCCGGACACACAACAGAGCTTGTAAAATGCAAACGATGGATTTGTTTTTAGGAGGATTTCCGGAAACTGGATTTGGCGATCCAAGAAAAGAAAAGTTGAAAAATACTATAATCCCCAAAGCAATAGTGGTTTTACTGGTGTCTGTGTGTTTGTACACTGACCACCACGCCAAACTGTTCAGACTCGGCAAGGTCCTCATATTCATCCTTCATCTCTGATAACACTTTCAGCTGTTCCTCCTCAGGCAACAGCTTCAGCAAACTCTAAAAACACACACAAAACAAGTCAAACATTATGCAAATAAGGCCTCGGTGTGTATGCAAACCACTGGCTGAGCTTTAAACAGACAACACACACACCTGCACCATGTTCTCTGTAAGCGCCTTCTCATTCACCTCCAAAATGACATTTCTGATCTCCTCATATGGGAGTCTGTTGGAGCCCAGGAAGATAGCTGCAACAGAGTATTAATCAACAGGTTTAGATTCGTTTGGGGTGGTTAAAATACCTACTGGTGTCAATTAGTTCGAGTGATGAGCTCATACTCACAGAGGTTCTGGGACGATTTGGAATCCAGAACTTTCAGCTCCTTCACTTTCTTTTTCGGAGCTGCTTTATCTTCTCCTCCGTCCTGATCTTTCTTGGCTAAAAGAAAAAAAAAAAAAAGCCAAACACAGCATGTATGTTTGAATGAATGTACACTGTATGCACAGGGAAACACCTAAACAACACAATTTAACTCCGAATCGAATCACACTTCTGTAAAAACCAACTGTCCACTTAGGAAGCAGCACTGACTGACAATTCATGTCACATGCTGTTGTGCAAATGGAAAAAAGACAACAGGTGGGGTTCTGCAGGTGGTGACCACAGATCACTTCCCAGTTCCTATGCTTTCTGGCTGGAAAGCAGGTTCACATTGAGAACATCTGGGACATCATGCCTCACTACATCCACCGACGCCATGTGCCACCACAGACTGTCCAGAAGTTGGTGGATGCTTTAGTTCAGGGCTGGGAGGTGGTTCCTCAGGCGACCATCCGCCACCTCATCAGAAGCATGCCCAGGCGTTGTAGGGAGGTCATACAGGCACGTTAAGGCCAAAAAAACACTACTGAGCCTCATTTTGACTTGTTTTAAGGAAATGACATCAAACTTCACACACATTTACGATAATGTTAACAGAATATGAATTCTTAACATGTATAGTCTGCAACCAATAAAGCATAGCTCCTGAACCCTGTTAGTTTGGTCTAGTAGAAGAATCCTATGACATCATATTTGCGTTTGTGCTTCAATATGAAACACCACAAATAACCAAAATAGCAGAGTTAAATCTGAAGGAAAATATGTTGTGCATGTGACACCACCCTCCGCCTACACAACCACAGTCTCGAGAGAAACAACACATCTGCCCTTCATTCATTTATAGCAAGGTGATTGGGTAGACAGAAGGAGTGGCTATGTTGTAGAACACTGAGAAGCACCCTGAAACCAAGTCGCCCCAGCATATCAAAACCAAATCTCTGCACGTGCTTGTGCGTAGGTGTAAAATGTTGTTTTTAATTAAAAGATCTGCCCTAGTCGGGTGGAGTCACAATATTGCGTGTACACCCTTCAATCGGAGGTCCTTGTCTCAGATTTCTACTGTAATAACCAACAGCAAACCAAAGTGCTGTTGGTTTTGTACCAAAGTGCTGTGTCACTTCCCCATCTGCTAGTCTTTTCTTTTTGATCTCCACCCCCCTCTCATTTGGAGAAAGTGTTCCATTTTTTTTCCTTCCCTTCCCCTTCTTTTTCAGTTCACTCCTACTTTACCCCTCCTCCTCCGCTCTAAATATTGAATTGCAGTGACACATGGAATCACTAAAAGAGGCTTCTGCATTACACTATCCAAAAACCCTTTCCATTTTTCTCTCTCTCACACACACACACACACACACACACACACAAAAAAACCCCCCCAAAAACTAGCATTTCTCTCTCTCTCTCTCTCTCTCTAACTCACTCGAATGAGAGCCTTTGTTTTTCTTGGCTCTCACTTTCATCCCAACACAAGCACTTGCTCTCATTTTTTCTCACAATTCGCTCTCAGTTTTTGGCCTGTATGATTTCGTTTTCTGCCTTTTTTTTGTCAAGATATTCGTCTCGTTATTCTGTCCTTCACACTTTGCTGTTATTTTGCTGACAGAGAGAAGTTGACTTAGTAAAATGTTACTAAAATGTAACTACTACACATAGACTTGATTGTAAAACTGTGCAGTATTTTGCATGTGTTGCTTGGCAGATTGTACAACCATGATGTTCTGCAAAAAAAGATTAATACAAAACGACTTGTACAGAGTGGTGGCTCATACGATTAAGGCGCCAAGTTGGAAGACCAGGAAGACGCCAAGTCTGTGACTGTCGGATACTTGAGCGTTCCAAACTGAGCCCAACCTTCCCAAGTGGAAAATGTGTAGAAAAACTATTCCACAATATGTTGTACAGTGCAGAATCCTGTATGTGTCATCAGTAACACGTTCTGTAACTCGTGTTATCTGGATAATTGGTTGCCAGTAGCGGCCATTTTGCTCGGACATACCTCAGTAACCCTTCTGTATCAATAGTCATACGCGTCAAGTCGTTTGAGACACACTGTGGGTTTCAAATGAATATCAACACAATTAAAACCCAGTTAAAAAAAGCCATTTAAAGATGTATCAAGGCTAGGTTAGACTATCGATACACTATAGTAAAAAAGAAAAAAAAAAAGGAGGAAATCTTCTATACACTGTCTTGAACCCACACCCCTCCCGGTCATTACATTAACAAGCAAACTCAAGTGTGTGTGGCTTTTAAAATCCCACATAGACTAGAGATTTATTGAGAGTAGACCAGAGTGGTATTCATAAAATGGGACCCATGTTTAAAATGGCGGCTCATAAGGGAGAATGAGGCTCAAATTCTCCCTCTCCTCTTCTCTCTCACACACACATGCACACTACAGAGAGAGAGAGAGAGAGAGAGAGAGAGACAGAGAAAATTCTCATTTCTAAGCAGATAGCACCTCTGGTGGTGAACACACCAATTGCAGCCATGATTTGAGCCACATCTGGAATACGTCTGCAGTGAATGTTTATGAAAACGTGCATAACCAATCAGAGTTTTTGGGAAAGCTTTAGTTTGCCTGTAGTGCTGGTGTGATTTCCTTTCAGACGTCTTTAGGATCTGTTTTCTTTTCTTTCGCCTCAATCAACAGCTGCATGCTGCCACTGCATTCAAACAATGGGGTCGGGGGAAGAGACCAAACACACACACACACAACATTTGCAAGAGTGGCCAGCCAGCTGTCTTACTCAATCATCCTCGCACAGACACACACACACACACACACACAATCTTTCATATTTAAAACTAAAACTGGCCTGTCACATCCTAAACACAGCCCTTAGTCAACTTTAACAAGACAATAGAGCCACCATTACACACACATCCATCCTTTTCCTGCCTTTTATATTGTTCAAGTATCAAGAGACAAATTTAACACAGAGCTTAAAATACAAAAAAGACAGGCATTAAAAGAGGTGCCAAAAAAATAAAAAAGATTTGAAAGTCACAAAAAGATAAATATATAAAAAAATAACAACGCAATATGTAATAGAAATCCAAAGCAACATAGAGAAAAAAATAGGAAAAAATAAAAAGATAAGAAAAAAATTTATAAAATAGATAAATGTAGAAACGGATTAAAAGTAATAATAAAAAAACCTTAGAAAAAGATGTAAAGGATGACAAGACATGCAGGGCTGGGGGAAAAGAGGGGGAAAAGAAAGAGTCCATGAAACAAAATGAGAGACCATTAGAAAACAATTGAAAGAGTAGGAGATACAGTAAAAGAAAGTGTGTGTGTGTATGTGTAAGAGAGAGAAAGAGAGATTACAGAGGAAATCTTACAGAGGAAGCTCCATTGTTTTTAGGAGAAGTAAGTGTGGTGGAGCTTTGATGCCCCTGGTGCCCACAAGCAGCTACTGCACTGTAAACTTTTGCTTATGTAGAAACTTTTGGTGACTTCAAAATGGGTTTGATACACTCCAACAACTTTAGGATGCATAACAACAGACAACAGTTTGAACTGAAATGCTTAGGATCTTTCAGGTGCATTTCCTATTTGCCACACACACACACACACTCACAATCTGTCTTGATTTAACAGATAAGAGCACACACGGTCCACGGTCCCCACGGTCACATGGTCTTCCTTCTGTGCGCCACTACAGCATGTGTGTGTGTGTGTGTGTGTGTGTGTGTGTTTAAAGGGATCTCACAGCTTTTTGGTTGTGAGGGGTAACCTTGGAGCCCACAGAATCTGTTCTTTGTTTTTTTGTCATCTAAGGAGGAAGTGAGTGGGGGAGAAAGGGGAAATTACTCGGGGGCCAGATGGCAGGGTGTGGTGCTGGTTACAAGGGAACTGAGGGGAGGTGCTTAGTAAAAAGGAGGAGGAGTAACAGGGGAGGGGTGGAGCCGGGGCGGAGCCTAAGAGTTGCTCACATGCGCACCCCTGGTGTATAAAAGGTGCAACTGCAGAAGCAAAATAGAATAAAAACATTGGGGTAAATTTCAGATATAAAACTTCTTCCAGTCATTCAGGGCTGCTGTCAAACCACCAGATTTTCCACAACAACAAACATTTAAAGCAAAAACTTTTATCTAAGCAACGTATTCAAGTCCAAATGCCTGTCTTTAGTAGATAAATGACTATTCATTTACTTCCCCAGTCGTTTGGTTGTATTTGTTTCAGCAAAATGAATTTCTTACAGACGTGTCCTTAGAGAAATTTCCCATTAGGTCTACAGCTTTGGAAACTAAAACCGGTTTAAGGCTTTATTTTATGATTTTATCATAAAAAGACTGTCAGTCACTAAATTAATTAATATTTATTTATCTGTGTTTATTCACCTCACTGTTGAGTATTCGCAAAAACATTCCGAATCGGAATAAAGACAATCGTTCAATCGGATCTAAAACGGGTCCGATATTTCCAACAACTGTTTCTGTAGGTGAGTAAAAAGTGGTAGCTCTGTGGTTTGGCTGTTGGACTGCTTTTAGGAAGATTGTCGGTTTGCTAAACTTTCTGATCAAGTCGCAGGGGGACTTAAACTGGGGGAGAAAACTAAAAAAATCTAATCCTTATAAATCAATTGAACATTCTACCCCGATTTACAATAGTAAATGATTTCCTAGGATTTTTCTCAGGTAAAAGATGATTCTGTGTTTGAGCTCATGATTATCCCCCTTCAGAGCCATGGACTGGAGTCACATGGGCAGTAGTACAAAGGAGAGACGAGATGAATTCCTTACAGTTTTTGAGTGGAAGACCACAAAGACCTGAGTTCGAGACCCACCACCACCTCCGCCACCAGTTAGCCACTGTTGGGTCATTAAATAAGTTAATTTTACCCTTCCTGCTCCACGGTCGCTGGATCATGGCTGGTTGTTTTTTTTTGACCGCAACATGCTCTAGAGTCTATATGAGGGAAACAAAACACTATTCGATTCCTATTCAATCCAACCACTTAGCCCTAGCCAGGCCCTTAACCTCTAACTGCTCAGCGGCAGATAAACACAAGATACAAAGTCACTTCGGATTAGAACATCTGCCAAATTAAAGCAACATTCCTCAAGTCCATCTGGCTGTTAGATTGAAAACACCAATTTCTCAACAGCGCCTTTAATTTGACATATTTCTGATTGTGACATCGGAGAGAAAAGGGGTTTACCTGCCTGCTGTGTTGTTTTTATATAATGAGAAAATAAAATCCAAAGACAATTTACACTGGAAAAAAAAAAAATCTTAATTATTTTATGAGTGATCGGATTATATTCCCTATTCGACACTGCATATTATCTACAGAGAACAGAATCATGCGTGAGGACATACTGCCACCTACTGAGGAAAACTGTGAACTACACTTAATACAACAACAGGACAGGAAGCTATTCACCTGTACACTTATATTCCTTGTGTTTTTCTGTGTAAGAGTAAGAATAAGACGCTGCTGGTGTGTGTATGGAGTAAGATGCTGCTGGTGTGTGTATAGCTGAGAGTGAGACAAAAGGGCAGAGTAACATCTTTGTATATTACATCAGTAATAAATGAGGATGCATTTCCCGTTCTTCATGACACCATCCCTTGTTTCATAAAGCTTCGACACACAGGATTTGCTAGGAGTTTGGGGTCACTATAGCACTCATATAGTCCCACGTACCTCAAGACACACACACACACACACAAACCTCCAGACACAATCACTAAATGAAAGAGGTCAGGATAGAGCACTGGTGTCCTGAGCCTGAAAATAGCTATTAAATCACAGTGCTATCGGCACCCTCCCAGGGAGACGCGCCAAGATTTACTACTGCAATTAAAGCCACCTAATTACACACACACACACACACACACACACACACACACACACACAAACTGTCAATAATGGTTTCACATGCATCTTCTAAATAATAGACAAAGAAGGTTCACCAACACACAGAGAGAGGGGAAGAGTTCAACTATGACTCACACTCGACCTGTTCTTCTCGCACACCTCAGAGACTCCAAAAAAGCCCCTCCACACACCAAAAAATTCCATTCTAAGAGCTATAAAAACATGAATGTGTGTATAAAATAAAAAGCATTTTTTTAAAACCACACTGGATGCTGAGTGTACATAAGGTTAACAAAGGTCTCTCTCCCTCTCTCTCTCTCTCCCCCTCGCTCTTATTGTCTGTTTCTCTCTCAGTCCCTTGATTAGTTTTTTTTTTCTCTCTCTCTCCCGCTCTCGGTGTGTCCCTTACTCTGTTTCTCTCTGTCCCTTGTTAGGGGACGTGATGAAAAGAGAGTGAAAATAATGTGTGTATGGCTGTTTGTCCTGAGGGGAGGTCAAAGGCTGTTCCGAGCGCCCCGTTTCCCCCAGACAGACTATTAACGCTGGCTGACACTTTCAAACCCCAAGCAATTATAGCCCAATGTGCACTCGCCCACTCCTTGCGAAGCGTCGGCGCTCTGGAGAGACTAGGTTGCGCTGACTCTGCCCTCTACTGGACAAGTGGAGGAAACGGCAAGTGAAATAAGACACACACATATACTTGAATAAAATACTAGACACTACACACTTTAATCACTAAATCTAATTGTTTGCAGTCTGCGAGTGGGTGTGAACAGTGAATATATCGCAGGTTTACACAAGAAACCCTGTTTGTTAATCCACATCTCGCACCTATGATATATACTTTCCCAAACACACCAGTCAACTACAGACTGAACGCCTGGTTCATTGGATATTCAAAGAAATTAACATAAACCCTGCAATGACCTTAGAAACTTTGATTAATAAGTCAATTTAAAGCGCTGGGTCGCTACCCTCAGGAGGACAGCGACAAGTAACAACAATTAAACTGTCTCTGTCCAGTAGCGGTCCAGTGTCCAAGGTCTTGCTGAGTAGACTTTAAACCAACAAGTAAGTGTGTTTAGGCAAGTTGGAGCTCATCTGTACACAACACTGGCCCTCCAGGACCAGGATATCTTTATCTGACTCCTCCCCCTCCTCCTCCTCCTCATATCACTGTCTATGAAATAGACCATTAGAACATCATTTAGGGAACAGGCATCACAGAATAGGTTAATGATCCCCTCAGGAAACTTATTGCAAGAGATGAACTGTATTTGTAGTGTCAAGCAAGGGCAAGTTGGAGCAGCTCTGCTGGGCGTGTGGATATAGAACAAAGTTGCCACAATTAATCGTTATTTTCCAGCAATAACAAGTGTATTTTGCCCAATTATTGTTAGAAATGATAGACACATCTTAAAAAATTATAATTTAATGTCCCAATTTGGACAAAAAAAAGTAGCCCCCCCCCCCCCCCCAATATACCTGAAAACATCACAACGTGATATCCGACAGGTTTTTTCATATGGCTATCACACACTGCACTGTCACTCAGATAAGTGAATATGTTACACATCCTCTAGTGTTCCTTTTTCACACCATTCAGCAGCTCAATTCAGGCCGTGACACAAACCCACAAGTGAACGGAATCCCAAAATAATTCCAGTTTTAGACCAAACTATCTGCCAGACTAGGAATAAATGATTAGAGTGTAAGCCCTTAAAGAAACAGAGAGAGAGAGAGAGAGAGAGGAGAGAGAAGGTAGATTAAAGTGAGAGTATGAAAGAAAGGAGTACATAAAAAGAGTGAGGAAGATAGCGAGTGAGAGACTGAGCTAGAGAGAGTGAGAGAAAGAACTAGAGAGAGAAAGAAAGAGAGAGAGAGAAGGTAGATTAAAGTAAGAGTATGAAAGAAAGGAGTACATAAAAAGAGTGAGGAAGACGGCGAGTGAGAGAGAGCTAGAGAGAGCCAGAGAGGCTGAAAGGACACAGGAGCAGGTGGGAACAGGACAGTGAAGTGGGAGGGTAGTTTGTGTCCATCACAAAATCACACATGTACATTAAAGCGATGCACTTAACAGAACACAAGACAGTCTCTCTCTCTCTCTCTCGAGCAGCGCCCAGTGGGACAACATGGCTTCTGGCTGCCTTCATCCATGCTCACAGCCTTCATTCTTTCCAGAGTACATCAGAACACACACACAAACAGAGAGACACACAGAAAAAGACACACACAAACAGAGAGAGAGAGACACACACAGAGACACACAAACACACAGAGAAAAACACACGCACAGAGACACACAGAGACACACACACACAAAGAGAGAGAGAGAGACACACACACAAACAGACACACGCGCGCACACACACAGACAGACAGACACACAACATCCAACAGATACACAACCACAGCCAGTAAAAAAAAAAAAATAAAGCACACTCCCCTCGCAGCTGGACCTTAACCAGAGGAGTGCTGCACATAGACATCTTTGATGTTCAGATAGTCCCAGCACACCTGGACTGATGTTCAGTCCCTTGGGCAATGTTAGTGGGTGTGTTAGTGTTACAATACAGGAGATTATCTGTATTAGCAGCTGGCTGTGGGCTTCATACTAAAGCACTCATTCCTATCCATTTTTTGTTTCTATAGTAACCTGAGAGCTGGTCCAACACAGCAGCAGGGCCGTGGACCACATCACACCAGCCTACCACTCTATTTTCCTTTACTTTCATATTTATTTACCACATGACGCAGACACCCTTAACCACAGCGACTGACATTTATCCCATTGTTCTATCAAACTCAACCGCCTAAGCGCCTTAACCACTTTGAAACTATGAAGCCAGCGAGCTACCACTTTTAGCCAAAAATTTAGATCTCAGGCATTTGGCCGACGCTCTTATATGACATTTATTTCATTTTTCATCTACTTTAACGTTAACAAGGTCCAATGCTCAGGGGCCTGGTAGTGGCCGCCTGCTGGTTTGTGGATCGTCCCATCAGCAGTCCAACAGATTATTCACCAAGCTACCACTCTCAGTACTTTGTGCACACCGTGCCTCTCTCTCTCTCCATAGCTGCTTCTACACACACTTGGGTTTTGAGCTAATCGGTTAGGCGTTCGACTGGAATGCAAGACAAGATCAATTCAGCACAACGAGAGATGGTGAAACCGACAAACGCTTGAAAGACACCATCCAATCACACAACTGTATATTATTTAATTACTTCCTCAGCATCACATGTTGGAACAGACTTAAAATGAAATGATACAGACAGACACGCACGTATCCCATGTCCTCACTTTGTTGTTGACCGTGCATGCTGAAGCTCTTCTTCATGCTGTGCACTAATCCTTCTCACTCTAGTACCTGTGCAGATCGATCCAATTAGCAGAGGCAAGGGAAAGCGTACAGGTCCCTCAGCGCATCAGTCCACAGCAGGCTATCCATCTCCAAAGCCAGCACCAATATCTGTCTCACATTCTTACCATCACAACAGTGTCCCAAGTCACATCCCTGCAGATCTGTTGTTCTGCGTGCTGACTTTGCACACTGGGGCTTAATCGTGTGTGTGTGTGTTGGAAAGGGAACGAAAGCAGGCAAGTCCTGGTGTCAAGGTGATTGGCATGTTGGCGATTCGTGCCAGCCGTGTGTTTATCAAAAGCAGAAAAAAGAACAGCTTACAGACCATTTTTATAGAATTTTGCGACATTTTAATTGGCACACTAAATCCAAGACAGGGTGAGTGTGTCAGGTCGGGCCTTTACAGGAATTTAAGTCAGAAGGGGTTAGAAAAAACAACAAAGAAGCTAACTTCCCGAGTCAAGCTTTAGTCGGGCTGAATGGGTTTTTGTAGACAGATTTCAATTCAGTGGCTTGCCGTAGAGTTTTCGGTTGGCTCGCTGCTTTTTCTTTCGCACCATTTCAAGTTATCGATCGCACTTTACTGAAGCGAATCTCAAAAAGATACACCTGCTGCTTCTGGGCCGTGTAGAGTGCTGAACAAACTTCAGACTGAGATTTTAGGGAAAACACTAAAATTCACGGACAAAGGGATAAAACACAGCATGAAGGAGGTGCTGGTGCATCTATAATGATTTCCGATGTTAAGCTTATTTTCTTGGCTGCTCTGGGGCTCCAGGTTCCACAACACTGTGACTTTCCTATTGACTGGTTTCTTTCCAGGTTTCCCCTAAATGTTTTTTTTTTGGTAATCTTTCTTTAATAAAATGAATTAGATTTATATATAAAGTCTAATATTAACCGTGAACCTTTTTAGACATATTTCTTTGGTTCTATAAAGCTGCTTTGAGATGATGTCTATTTGTTCAAAGTGCGATACCAGGAGCCGATATTCTACGGCTCCGGAGCTAGATGTGGCTCTTTCCTTCTAGTGCTGCAGCTCTCTAAGCGACGTAAAAAACAAGGAAATTTGAAGATACGTATTTAATTTAAATTCATTGATTTTATTAGCTTTTAAAAAAAAAAATCTTCTAAATTTGAAAGACCGTCGTGACGCCTTACAGACGATAGCTTATAAATCTGTATTAAAAAATGGAGGCAACATCTTATAGCACTGATGGGGCGATACTGTGCAATGAGGATCAGGAACAAAAATCACTAACTATTTAAAATTCTTTAAAAGTTTGGCATCGCAGTGGCTTAGCGTTTAGCAAGAAGGTCCCAGGTTCGATTCCTAGAAAGGAGTCTTTCTGTGGGGAGTTGGCATGTTCTCGCTACGCTTGTGTAGCTCTGTCCGGTTACCTCCCACAGTCAAAAATCATGTACATTAGGTTGACTAGTGATTTTCCCATAGGAGTTGTGCAAGTGTGTTTTGGCCTTGTGATAAACTAGCAACCTGTCCAGGTTCTACCTATCCTTCCTTTTGCCCTTAGAGAGCTAGAATAGACCCAACAGACCCATGTGACCCAGAATTAAGCGCATATAGACGATGAATAATTTGTTTCATTATAAAAGAACCAAATATCTTTCATTGTGTGTAGAGATCAAATTCATTTTTACTGTAGAAGTTCACTAAGAAAAATGAATGAAAACGTTCTCTTTAGATGTTAACAGAGTTTTGTGGCTCCCGATGTTTACTCTGGAAAACTGTCCCAAATGTTTCTTTGAGCATTAAAGATTGCCAATCCCTGGTCTATACAAATAACATTTTATAAGAAATACAGAAATGTCCACCAGGTAAGACCAAACATTATCTTTAAGTAGGAAGGTAAACATGTACTGCCAGCTTGCCCTATCCTCTGCCATCTCTTCACACCCCCCACACTAATTTCATCAGTCAATTTTCAAGCTATTCATTCATTCATTTTCAAGCTATTTATTCATTTTACCCTCCAGCCTGATTAACACTTTGGCATAATGACGTATCGGGGAAAAAAAATAAATAAACTGATGAATTGATCTGCCACTCCATCGGTTCTTAGTAGTATTTTGGTATTGCAACCAAACTAATACTTCCAGCTAATTTGGTTTCATCTCTGTCTGGCAGGGGGGAGTGTGTGAAATAGTTTGAAATGAGAGCTATAACTCTTGTAAATGCTGTGATTTGAGCTGTCAAGCTTGTGTCCTCTGCTACTGCAACTTAACCATGCGGTCAGTCATGAGTCCCGCTAATGCCGAGCACCACATGAAGGATTGCTCTCATACAGACAAACGTGCCAGTTTCACAGCGAGAGCAAACACACACACACACACACAATTAGTCAGCAACATTAGTCAGCATTCGCAATTAAGCTAAATATTAATGTAGACTTTTTAACTGAGGATAATCAAGATTATGGCAAGTAATTATACTAAAACTTTTAAACCTTTTTATTTATTCGATCCAAATCTATTTTTTATAAATAATTCGAATATACCTGACTGTTTTTTAGTTATATATTCAGGATTTTTTTTCCAAACACCTCTTTTAATCCCAAAGCAAAAAATGTACATGTTTGACTATTATAATTAAGTACTGTAACGTATTGCAACATGTCATGATACATTATATATGGATGGGAAGGGGTGGCCTAGTGGTTAAGGTGTTGGACTGATACCAGAAAGACCGGG
>JAOTQW010000008.1:2868645-2879142 GCA_026260075.1 Sisor rabdophorus
TAACCCCCAATTGCTCAGTTGTAAGTCGCTCTGGATAAGAGAGTCTGCCAAATGCAATGTAATGTAACATATGCACTAAGACAATCGAAATCGGGCTGCTGCTGCCCCCCCCCCCATGTGCACTTACATGAGCAGGCAGACTCACTCTAGTGCTCAATCCCTCCATCAGTCCATCAGCAGCACCTCCACTGATCTTTTAACCAGCAGAAGCACAAACATTTCTTACTTCAACACCAACAGTACAGCCGATATAAACAAGCCTGTGACACGATTTCTTATTTCATAATCAACATAGTTGTTTAGAAAGTCATGTAGGAAGCAAGAATCATGCATTCATTTAATGATACTGACCATAAAATTATGGTTAGAGATATTGGAATGGTCACAGCTGAGCTATTCTCAAATATTTTGGCTCAAATTCTAATCTGCCAGACTTCCTTATCCAGAGCCGCTTACATCATATACATTTTTATAACTGAGGAATTGGAGGTAAGGGCCTTGTTTAAGGGCCCTTGTTGGCGATGCTGGGAAATGAAGGCACCAATCTACAACCACTACTTATTGATACATTTTAATTCATTTTGTTCTTTATGTTCCAATAATAGGAGTGACTTAAACTTCTGTACCGAAAAATGTTTTGCTCTGCTGGTTGGAGGTTTCGTCAGATATCGATAGCGGTCTAAATGTATCTGTATATTCTGTCGAAGGCATAGGACCAAGAAATGTCTAATCCAAATGTTCACCTTTTAACATGGGTTTTCAGTCCAAGTTTTAAATTTGACTGTGTGGTCAATAATTTGCCCCAATTTGCTTGGGCAGATGTACAAAATTACAATAACTACATTTTATAGGATAATTTTTTAACAAAACCAAGAAATAGAGGGAAGTAGACAGATTTTGGGCAGGAAACCATAAATGCTATCTGGGAACACTATCAGCATCTTTTAAAGACTGGTGGGAAAAATGGTTTAACCAAATTACTGCGGGAGAAATAACAGACATTCAAATTTGAACAGGATTCTTCAGAGGACCTTCTACAGAAGAAATGCGCTCAGAAATTCTTACAGGGGTTGTGTAAAAAAAAAGATAAGATTCCAATCTCAACGTATGTCTATGAAAAGGAGATTTCCTCAAGGTTCCGCCTTTAAATCTAATCTCAACCGAACAGGGCCAAAAAGTCTAATAAAGTGCTTCATTTAGTAACTACACCATGGGATGTGTTCAGGTAGTGCGGATTGAAAAGAGATGACAGCTTCTATGGCAACAAACATTTCCCTTATCACAGGCAAGAAAGGAGATGTGAGAAAATTCCAGACATTGCTCTAGAGAGTAGTGAGGACGGTCTGTAATAAAATTCTACAGCAGAAAGCCCGGCGTGCCGGGGGAGCGAGCGGAAAGTGTGAGAGAGAGGGAAAAAAGCGTATACGAGAGAAAGAGCGGCGGTGTCTATAATTGAGGAGTCTGGGTTTCGGAAATAAATGTAAAAGTCTGGTTAAGGAGAGCATGAAGCTGGACGATACAGCTTCAGCCTTATGTCTCTTTCCTTCTCTGCTGAACTCTGCTTGCATTTTAAATTGAAAGCGTTTTAAAAATTCAAAGCTACTGGGAAGGAAGGAAACAATGCAGACAAGCCCCTGTCAGTGGACAAAATTCATGAATGTTCAGGGGATGTAGCCAATACGAGTCCTGCTTTTTTATTAGAGAGGGAGAGTAGGAGCAATAGAAATAAGGTCAAAAGTTATTTATAACCATAAAGCGATGGAGAAACCGACTGCGTTTCATGCTAAAGTTTACAAGCTCACCGGCCAACATGTTTTTTTTTCGCCCAATTTCTGGCGCACAATGGAGCAGGCTCACTGTCCTGCTGTGTGATACAATGCCTGATCTGTTGTTCTGCACATAGATCAGTTTCCCTCAGTCCAACAACACGCATGATGAATTTGCAGAGGGACCATTTTTACTGATGTTTTTGCTTTGATGATCATTTTTTTTGCTTTAAGCAGTACCGCCCAGTCAGTCTGGGTGGCGTTGGGGGTGAATCACAGTGCATCTGAGCAAAAATATGGTCACAATCATATAGATTTTTCAGACAGGACTAAAAACTCGTTGCAGATACTTTAGCAGCCTTCTTTCAACTCTAATCAGTCAGATCTAAGAAATCAATTTCGTGAGATCAGCAGATCTTTTTCCAGGATCGGGTAAGTAAGCGTCCTGCTATTCAACCAACAAAACAATGTTTAAAAAAAAAAAAAAAAGAAAAAAGTTGACTGTATTTATACTGATTAACTAAAATATAGCATCAAGTTTTCCGTTTTCACACACACACACACCCCCTCACCACCACCACCCATCTACTACAATTACAAAAAAATACATAAAGTCAGGACGATTCTGCTGTTGCTGTCCAGGGGCTGTTCCGAGAGCTGGGTTCCTGAATAGTAATGTCCTGTATAAAAGACATTTGGTAGACACCCTTTATCCAAAAGGTCGGCAGCAGTGGTAACGCTGTGGTGCTGAAAAATTCCTGATCTTCCAATTAGCAGTTCAACACTTTAACCACTGCACTACCACTTCTCTTTTGGAATTTACTATTATTTAACAGGCAATATAAACTGGCATTACAAAAGGTTTAGTGAGCAGGGGTGTGAATTTGTATACAGTCATATACCTACATGCTAAAACAAAAAAATATGAAAACAAAAACAAACAAACAAAAAAATTCATGCAACAACAAGAAAAGTAAAAAATAAAGTGCGTCTGCAGAAAAAAAAAACAAAAGGCTCGTCCAGCTCCCTGCTAAACACACTAACTGCACTGTACACACGCGCGCACACACACGAACCTAAAACGAGCGAAATTACAGGCAGAAGCAAATGGAAAGGACTTTTAATAGCACGTGTGTTTAATGCGTGTTTGAAAGGGCAGCGCGCTTGTGTTTCAGGGTCCAGAGTTCATCTCCACCAATATAACGACTCCACTTCCCTTCCTGACTAACACACTCTAGCTCCACAGAAAAGCATTTACCTTAATCACTCCACTACAGCCAGAACACTGCTCTCTAGTTTGACCTGTCCACTAAAAAGTGCGCTAAGCACAGGACTGAAATTTTTCCTCTGTGTTTCAAAACAAGCGGTCAGAGAGAGTGGCGGATTTTAATAGCAGCTCCTTGATCTTTAAAAGTTTTTAGGGTTTTTTTTTTTCAGACTGCAGAGGAAAAGCAAGAAAGGAAATAATGTTTGGGTTTAGTTCAGCTGGGTTTTAAAGCAAGCGTCACTTTGCGCTAGTCTGTCTGGTTACGTTTGGGGAAAAGGTTAGCTGTACAGATATGAGCTTATAATTGCATTTCCTGTTTTGCCCTAAAGAGGCAGTTTTTTTTTTCATACCACAATTACAGAAGAAAAAGGAAAAAAAGGAAATAAAATAATACAAATGCATCTGGGAATGAAGAAAAATAAGACCATACTTAGCTAGAGGCAACAATTTCTCAGAAAATGGAAATTAGTTTAATGGTGTGTGTGTGTGTGTGTGTGTGTGTGACAAACAGAGAAAGTGTAGTATGTATACCACAGTCATATCCTTTACTTCCTAATTTTCTCCCAATCTCACTCTCTCACTCAAGCTCACTTTCTCACTCAAGCTCACTCTCTCTCGTTTAATTGCAGGGGTATCAGTCTGTATTAGTGATTCGTCACTCGACCTGCGATAAGAAAGTGTGGCACGAGTGAGGCGCCGTTAATGCTGCTACCGTTTTATCTGATACTTTGAAGAGGAGTCTTTCTCCCTCTCCGTGCTGATCTCTGTGGCATCAAAGGCCGTGAGCTCGGTGCCCCATGGGAGTGGCTCGGTGCAGCTGGAGCTGTTAAAAAATAATTAAAAACCATCGCTTCATCAAAGAGATCCGAGGCAAAGTCTAATCAGCTTCATATTTCGTGTTGGTGTCGTTTCCTTGCACCACTTGTACCGCATGCATGAGTTCCGTCTGTTTCTTTCCTCGACTTGCCTATCTGCAACATATATTTAAGGCCTTTGCTGAGGAGCCAGTCGGTAGCAGCTTGGTGGTGCTGGGAACTAAACGTGCAACCTTCTGACCAGCAATCCAATCACCCTGAAGCCATCACACCATCGGAGACATAACAGTAACTTCATTATAATTATTCCAATGCCCAAGAGGCATCACATATGGTCAGTGACTTAGAAACACACATACACTACAGAACAGTATTGATGCCACATAGGTACTGTGGGTCCTACCCCCCCCCACACACACAAACATTTTTATTGTTTTTTTTCTTGTTGTTGGAGCTGTAATGGAGCAGTTCCAAAATATAGTGCAGTTGCATGATTAGAAGCTCGGTTTTGCTCAGTGCCCATAACGCCATTTCAGTAAATCCCTATTAAACAACTCGGCTCCTCCTCTTCTCCACCTCCTCAATGGTAATGAGCATTTAAATAGTAATGGACTCTCTCTCTCTCTCTTTCATGCACTTTCTCTCCCTCTTTTTCTTTCGAGCATGGACATGTGGAACTTGTTTAAAAGCGGACTATTTCGGCAGATAAAGTTCAGATTAAACCGGCTGAGCTGCTTTAATGCATAAAAGGCTCCAACATTCGCTCAGAATTTGCATGTAAACGAGCACGGCGTTGCTACAAAAGCGGAGCCTGTTTGGGTAAATAATCTGTTGCGTTTGGCAGCGGCGACGAGGCAGGCCAACAGATGTGTTTGAGTGTGATAAAGAGGAAATGAATGCAAAGAGACATGCTCGAACCATAGTGTTTCACAACACTATAAGCAGTGGGGGGTTTGGATATCGACACAGAGAGAGAGAAATATGGGGGGAGGGCAAAGAACATAAATTACCAGAGTGAAGCCAAAAAAAAAAAAAAAAGGAAAAAAATAAATAAATACCAAGAGCTGAGAATAAACAAACAGTGCTGCTTATTTTACCAAAATGAACAGCTTCTTATCCTGTATAAATGCACACAAGTTTACAAGTTCATGCAACATAAAATCTATCTCCACACAAGCAGGGACATTTTATAGTATACTTTAAAAAAAAAAAAAAAGTTTCAAACTGACAGGAGTTTTTTTAAGAAAGGTTCAGTCTCAGTGATCAGATACTGCATTTGTGTGCGAATAAACGGTCATCGTGCATATGAAAAGCTGCGGTTTTGGAAGTCAGATGTAGATCCTGAAACCTGGCTGTTGTCGGACTGCACCATAAAGAAGAATCAAGGCAAAGGAAGAAGAGTAAAATAGAAGTAATTGAGTGAAATAAGAAGATTGTTGTGGACTTCAGAGATCAAAAAAGAGAAAAAGGCTGAGAAGCTGAAGTAGACAGATAACTATGCAGCATTAGTGACCTGTGTATTAACCTCACAAAAAAAAAACCCAGCCAGAAACATGGGTGATTTCTGTTTGAAAAATTTCCACACAAACCACACCACTGCTGCACTCTCTCCACTAGCTACATGCATCAAAGCCGGAAAAACCATCCTACCTCCAAGCACTGGTCACTTCTCGCATAGCCCTGCGCTCCTTCACATCCACAAGCACTGCTCAACTAGTTCCACCATCCCCTAGGACTCAAGGTCCGTCTGCCTTATGACTTTTCTCTATTCTGGCACCAAGCAGGTGGAATTGACTCCCCATCATAGTCAAAACATTGGCGTCACTGGCTGTCTTCAAAAGACGAACCTCAATCCTGAACACTCAGCACTTGAGATATGAATAAAATAATTAAAAAGGAAAGTATCCATACTACTCGTTCAATAGTTTCTTTGTGGTTGTTACACTTTGTTTTGTGATCGATTGTACCAGTATTAAGCTGTTCAATGATGTGTCTCAAAGCACTTTTATACCTAGCTCTGGGCAAGAGCGTCTGCCGAACGCTGTAAATGTGATGTCATGTGTTCACAATCAGCAAAGACATCTTCCAAGTCATGTCACACAACAAAAAGCAAAAACACACTATGTCGCCGCCCCTTTCCCCCAGGTACCTATTCTTCACACACACACACACACACAGACATATCCCCTCGATAATAAAAACTTCCAATAAGTCTGCTCTCTCCTACAATTTTACTTGGAATTAAATATATTCCAAAAATAATCCAAGAAAATCATAAACCACCCAGCAAAAGAGGCATGCCTCGCTACTACCGTTGAGTGGAAACTCATTTCCTCCTCCCAAAGCAAACTTAGCAGCTCATACTGCAAAAACACTGGCGGCAATTTATTACCCCATAAGCTGTTCACACAATGATTTTATAACCCTATCTCTGGAGAAAGAAAATAATACACAACCGAACAACAGAAGACATAAACCCAAACAGGCAGAGGAACACTCGGCACCACACCTCTGCCTGGATTCCTCCCCTTTTCCCTGCCATCAGCAAGCAAATGTTCTGTGATGAACCTCAATCTCTTCTGTCATGTTCAGATGGGAATAGTGTAGAACGTGCATGCACACCGACAGCTGGCGTAGCAGAGAGAGAGAGAAAAAGAGAGAGAGAATAAATGACCAAAAAAAGAGAAAAAATGATGAGAACACGCATCACCAAACACATGGGAAATCATTAAACGCACAAGATTCACTTCACGGTTCCTCCTGAAGTCTCAGGTTTAAACGCATTCGCTATGTGCTGTTTGGTAGAAAAAAATAATACACGCTATTAAAGTGGTGCATGGTGTAAGAAACACAAAAATTGAGAAATAGAAATAGGTAGGGTGGGACAGATAGATACATATGAACCACACCACATTTCAAAGGCTGTAAGTGGACACGTAGCTGGGGACAGTGTCACATTCATTCTTCAACACTGAAAGCAGGAAATAGGAAAATCATTTGCATATCATTCGATTATCATTTGATTTGGTCCAAAGAAGAATTTTCCCAAAAAAGCCACACAACTGCGGCACATACAAATATTGGGCAACAGTCATGTGCAAAAACGAGGGTTCATTATAACAAAGCTTCGAGTACTTTTGTCCTACCTGCTAGTCAAGCAGAAACTGAGATACCCACGCATATATTTATATATACATATATATATATACATATATACATATATATATATACATATATACATATATATACATATATATATATATACATATATATATATATATATGCTTATTGATCTGTGTAGTTCATTCTGCAACAGAATTTCTGCTAAGGAAAATTAGCCTCGCATACAACTGCATAATACCATGTACCAAACAAGTCAAAATATAGATATGTTTTTTCTTTTCCGTACTGCAGCACATTATGTCCAATTCCTGCTGCGGAGCCATGTGTCAGGCTTCATCAAGCATACATGCCCTGCAGATCAATCTAGCTTGGCATGCTGAGGACAAAAGAACTAACGGTATATGCTACTATTTCCAGTGCTGCTAATAATAAACCGGGTTAATTGTTAATTAATTACTGCTAGTGACGGCTCGACATGGTGATTTTTTATTATTTTTTGGCAGAAATATCTCGACACATTATTGAACAGCAAGAAAGAATTCATTTCTACAGACACTTACATGGCACAAAAAGAAATGTAGCAGCCATGGATGTTTGAGATTAATAAAAGCTTCTTACACATCTGGCTTGGTAATTAGAGATAATTCACTCAATGTAAAACTGAAATTCATATATTTTTGTAAAGCTGTTCCGTGACAATGTCACATTACACAAACAAAGACCTGGCAGGAATTTTAAACTTAAGAAGACCACAGACTTATCGGCTAAATTTACTTGGCCTGACACTGGATTAAGTGGCTGCAGTGTGACAGAACAAACAAAGGATTTCGCAGCATTTGGCCGACGTCTTTGTCCAGAGCGACTTACAATTCTTGCTCTCTCTCTCTCTTTTTTTTTTTTAGAAAAAAAAACTGAGCAATTCGGGGTTATAGGACTTGCCTAGGGGCCCACGGTGGTGGCTTGATTGCTCTGGGAATCCCCGTTCTTTCTGAGTTCAATTCAACTCCTTAACCACCAAGCCACCCATGTTAAATAGTTTGAATGTTGGGTATCTGAAGATCTGCGCAGAATTTTTGAGCTAACCTGCTGGAAGATACCAGCTCAGGTGAATGTGAAAGGTGGGAAGACTGAGTGAAAGGGAATCTATCTTCTGATTAACTGAGGAGCAGACCTGATGCAGAAAATCAGCAGTGGATATGGCAGCCCTAGGGGTGTAAACAAGCAGAACAAAGCAACTGAAGACCTCCGGCTAAAACTTCCACACGAATAATATGGGACACTGTGTAGTGCTTCCAAATACCTCGTAGGCAAAAGGTTTTTTGTCTCGTACGCTAAAACAGTTTTTATATCAATGTCCTGATAATGAGTTTAAGGTTAATCTGAGTGAACTGACAACCAACTCACTAACATCATATTACAATCACTAACCTAAGTAAAGGCAGGCTGTAACCATGTTGCCAAATACACTGATCTCAGTTGGAAAACAATTTTTTTTAAATACTTTGTATTATTGCAGATTTTTTACTGAACTTTTGTTAAGGGCAAGGGGCTTAGCTTACGGGCACAACAATTGCAGCTTGATAATAGCGGGATTTCATTCAGAACATCTGCCAATCACCAGCTCAGTATGACCTAGATTAACGGTAATATGCAGCGGTGCAAAAGAATATGAACACCACAGCGGTTGAAGCAAATGTAGGCATCAATGCTGTAAATGTATTTATTTTATTATAAAGTCTGGAAAAATTTAAATGTTAATTTATTTAGCTACAGTGTCTTTACACACACACACACACACACACACATACATATATATATATATATATATATGGCCCGCTGATGGACTGGTTGAACCCCTGCCCTGTGTGTGCTGGGATAGGCTGTGTGCAGCAGACCCTTGTGACCCAGAGTTAGAGAATAAGTATGAAAGATGAATGAATTGTGCTTCTAACTCAAAATACGCTGATAAAAGTATCGTTTGAAATATTTGAATAAAGATACCACTGCTGGGCCTCTGACTAAGGCTCTTAACCCACAAATGCTCAGTTGTATAAATGAGATGCGAGTCACTCTGGATGAAGGTGTCTGCCTAACGCAATTTAAAACAACACACTACTTTTTATCCTTGAATGTTTTCTGTTAGGTTCCATCTGCTGCAAGGTTTTGTCCTCACATCAACTTGGGAAGCATTTGATTCACACTGTCATTTCTGGCTTGCTAATTAAAGAGTATGTAAGCGTAACTATTCTTATAGTTTGTACACACAACAAACTGTGCGTGTGTGTGTGTGTGTGTGAAATGCTGGAAATGTAATTACAGGAAAACGCTATGGTTTAATGGTCTCGGTATCAAGGTTGAATGGGACCGAATATAAAGTAAATGAAGTGCCAGGTTTCAGTAGTTCTTCGCAAGAGAGGTGGCAGATGAGGCAGAGGCGTGCTAAGTACAGGAGTGGCCATGTTGTGGCACAGCATGCAGCTCACCAGCACATTTCATTCAGCGAGTGCCACTCCAAGTCTCCCAGGAACAGAACGGAATAAGAAATGAGACAGCAACAGATGGCAAAGGGGTTGACAGACAACAATTAAAAACCCTAGACACCGCTCTACATATAAATACATACATGTGTGTGTGGATATTCAAGATATAAATATGCAAGGTTAATAGATTACAAGAGATATATATTCAGCAGTGGTGGAATAGTGTGTGCATAGAGCGAGCGAGAGTGAGAGAGAACACGAGAGAGAGAGAGAAAACAAGAGAGAGAGAGAGCAGCTGAGTAATTTAGTAAGAGTCACTGTGGTGCCGGACGCTGGCATAATAAAGTACACTGCTACATGAATCACAGAAAGACGTGCGTGCGCATAATCAAAGGTGAGGTCTTGGGCAGAGCCGGCTACCTAAGCGAGCACCGTGGAGAGCTGGGAAGCCCCAAGAGGAGGCCTGAAAAGGCTGGCAGAAGAATCGAAAGGATTAAAGAATCGTTGTCATAATTAGATACAGCAGCATTAAACATGTTTCGCTAGCGTTCGATCTTTGTCCTCACGTACCTCCTTCCCTGGCTTGTTCCATCTCCATGCATCAGGCTGGCTAATTGGGCTGTGGTAGGTACAGACTTCAAATGGCAACTGACTCACTAACAATCTCCTTTAGTTCAAAATGGATCAAAAAAGGAAAAGTTCAAGGGGGAAAAAAAAGAAAAAAAAGTGAGGTATAAATTTACTAAATCATTCAAAAAAAGTCCAGGTTGAGTCTTAACAAAACAACAAAACTTTATACCAAGCTGAATGAAATTCTAATGCTTAACACTGGTAATCAATGAGCTTTGAATGCATATTAAGAATCCCTCCATCTCCCAACTGTGCATAAATAACAGAGAGCCCACCTCTAGTCATGTTTCAGGAAGTGGAAGAAGATGAGAAGCCACAATACTGTGTAATATTGATACAGCTAACTATTGCGAGATTCATTCATTCATTCATCTTCTTACCCGCTTATTCCCGATTCCGGGGTCACAGGGGTCTGC
>JAOTQW010000008.1:2939369-2950317 GCA_026260075.1 Sisor rabdophorus
TGTGTGTGTGTGTGTGTGTGTTAAGAATTACATAAAAAAACAGACTCTATAACAAGCTTGACATATTTTCTCTAATTTAACTTGATTAATTATAGTGACACCAATTGTTTTTTATGCCTTTTTAAGTTTATTTTTAATATATTTTTATTTTTGCCACAAGGTTATAAGGACATATGGCTCCTACCTTGGTCTTGTCTCTCTTGTAAAATAGCTTTAAATGCCAAAAAGTCCTCTTCAGGGCAAATAAAAAAATAAATAAATTATAATAAATAGTTCTTCTAAACCAGCTTGTTCCCTAATTTGGGGAAACAGGATTCTGCTGAAAACTATCCCATCTCTTTGTGATAGGATATACCCAGCATAAGAGATACACCCTCAACAGGTTAAACTCAAGTATATATTTTTGGGAGGGAACCGGAGTTCCTGGAGTAAACCCCAACAAGCAGGAAAAGAAAATGTAAACTCTACACAGAAAAACCCCCAGGATTAGAACCCAGGCTTCTTGCTGTGAGGCAACAGTGCTACCCAGTATACCTTATATACACATAGACTGCATGTGTGTATGAGTGGGACAGTGGTGGCTTAAATGGCTCAATGGTGGCCTCCAAGTTGTTGCTTGGAGGACCAAGAGGAGCTGGAAAAAGTCTCACTGCTGCTTGTCAGACAGTGTTGGATGCTTGAGCTAGACCTTTGGAGATGACCCTGTGCTCTGACTGGGATATGCAAAGAAACACATTGTATTGTTCTGTGGAGTGAATCTTTATTAAGCTTTTCAATAGTTGGATAAAAATTTGTGATTTAATTTGATTAAAACCCTAACATACACTTACACAAAAAGCATTTATGATGTAGTCTCAGTCGCAGCTTGTGTGATGAGTTACACTCTCAGTTCATTGTATAAGTTCAGCCCGACATTGAGTGCAAACTTCTGGCTGCATCAATCTGTTTTCTTCTGTATCTTCCTACATCTAACCATCTCGAATATAGTCTTAAAATAAACGTAATAGACTTTCTATATTGTGTGACTTATGCAGATGTGTTTTTCAAGAGACTCTTAAATAGTTCCTAAATGTTCATTAATTTTGCCAGTTGTATCACTGACATTTAAAGATTGAGCTTCCGCCATGTGATCAATATTGTTAAAATATCTGCTAGGGGGAAGCACAGCAGGTTTTATAACCAACGTAGAGTCGAGGTTACCTGTTTGTAATTTCCTTTAAGTTTCTCGTGTATCCTTTCACTTACTAAAACTATTCTTTAAATTGTCTCTAGGTGTGACTAAGTGTTGGAAAACAGATTAAAAAAAACACATGTGAGGGCAGACGTAAAATTTAAACCAAGAGACAGTCAAATCCAGGCATGCATCAAAACAATCAAAACAGAATTTTAGAAATATTATCAGATCAGCATTCAGAACAGGTCATGCAAAGAATCGTAGACAGGATACAGAAATGATTCTTATTTATCTACATTTTATACTTATTGAAATGATTTAAAAGCAGATTCTTTTCATAGGGTGTGAGTGTATTGAGCACAACTGTTCTCAGACAGTAGCCTAGTCATCTGAAGCAGTGGCGGTGCTTGGAAATTGGAGGTCTTTTTGGACTTCAGTCTGAAAGGTAGCAATTTAATACCATCCATTTTCATTAATTCATTCGTCTTTTTTACCCACTTATTCCCAGTGTGAGACCACGGGGGTCTTTTGGAGCCTATCCCAGTGCACATAGGGCGAAACGCAGGGGTACATCTTGGAAAGGTGGACAGTCTATCGCAGGGCCACACAGACACAACCACACGCACTCACCTTTACTCCTATGGGCAATTTAGAATCACCAATCAACCTAATGCACATGTTTTTGGACTGTTGGAGAAAACCGGAGTATCCGGAGAAAACCCACACAAGCGGAAACCATGCAGACTCCGCACAAAAAGACCTGGGAAAAAAACCCACGACCTTCTTGCTGTGAGGAGAATGTGCTAACCACTGTGCACTGGGATAGGCTCCAGCAGACCCCCGTAACCCTGGAAAGTTCAGGAATAAGCATGTATAGAAGATGAATAAATAAATGTGTAACCCCTTCTCTATGATATGATATACAAAAGACCAGACACAATCCTTTACTTGTTTTTTCAATGTTATTAAGAGGTTCCAATATTCCTGTATTTTATTTATCTACAGTCAAAGTTATATGAACCCGGTCATGCTACTTCACACTATTTACCACAACCTGGAAGCAGATCACTTCAAGTAGCCTTAGTTACTCCAACTTAATAACACAAATAAATCTAAAACATTTCTTACCTTAAACTCTGTCTCTATGTTAGCGAGTCGTGCCAGTTCATTACTGAGCTCCAGTGCTGTTAGTACAGGGTCTTCACTTGAAAGTGACAGGTAGGCAGCACTAGCAAGCCCTTTATACGCATTCATACGGGATCTTGAGTGACTAAAAGAGTCACGCTTTTGCTTTTCTGTGCATTCATTGCACTTGCAGAAGTAGTCATGCGGTCTCTCTATCCTGGCACCCTTCATCAACAAAATGTGCACAATCTCATACTCTTGGCAATGTGCTGCTAAAATCACTGGAGTTATGTCCTGTGAAAAACGTGTTCCATCCTCATCGTACGCATAAAAGTCGTCATCTCTAAGTTCCTGTTCTAGGGGACTTAACGTTAGTCTCAGGCCACCGGCAAAGGCCGGGTGCGCCAAGATAGCTTCAACAATTCGCACGTAGCCTTTGCTAATGGCCAACAGCAGAGCATCCCCCACTCTTGCAAGCCCATTCTTCCTCAGGAGCAGCTCTGTAACCTCCAGGTGCTCGTTGGCTACAGCTAGCTGTAATGAATTTTGACCCATGTAGTCCACACAATTGAAGTTTAGTGTTTTGCACTCTTCAAGCATCTTGCGGACAACAGGGATGTTTCCGTATTCGGCAGCATCAAGGAAACGCTCCTCCTCCGCAGTAAGACTGGTGCCTCGCTCGTTAAACATGTATGCTGGACCTCGGATGGCCTGCCGACGCCCCTTTTCTCTCATTGTTGTGTGCCTACGATGCATCATTGCAGGTCTGAAAGAGAAAAAGTTAAATAATAAATGCATATTTTTGTTTCTTTAATCTAGACATGATAGTTGTCTAAAATGTTGTAGCATTACATGTTTTCTTTACTAAAATGACTAAGTGGCCTCACAGCAAGGTCCTGGGTTCAATTCCTGGGCAAAGGATCTTTCTGTGCAGAGCTTGTATGTTTTTTCTGTGCTTGTGTATTGTTTTTTTAGGGTACTCCAGTTTCTTTCCACAGTCTAAAAACATGTACAATATGTTGAT
Source organism: Sisor rabdophorus (assembly GCA_026260075.1). Classification (NCBI taxonomy): domain Eukaryota; kingdom Metazoa; phylum Chordata; class Actinopteri; order Siluriformes; family Sisoridae; genus Sisor; species Sisor rabdophorus. Next base: position 2,942,693 of record JAOTQW010000008.1, read on the forward strand.
TGGTGACTCTAAATTTCCCATAGAAGTGAGTGTGTGGGTGTTTGCGTTTGTGTGGCCCTGTGATGGACTGGCGACCTGTCAAGAGTGTACACCTGCCTCTCGTGCACTGGGATAGGCTCCAGAAGACGCCTGTGACCTAAGTTAGGGACTAAGTGGGTAAAGAAGATAAATGAATGAATGAAATGAGTAAAAATTGTTTCACCAGGACACTGTTTCTGTGCACAAAGCCTCTAAGGTCTGTCAAGACACAGTGTGCTATAATTGAAAGCCAAGACCTCACACCTAATCACCTTCGGCATAAACTGAAACGCTATCGCACCTTAAACCTTGTGGCTGAATAGGTGTATAATCAGTTGAAGCAGTCACCAAAAACTGTACAACACTGACATTACTGAGTACCAGCTTCACCTGCAGTTATAACTAGCCTCCAGTGGAGACACAGACAAATTGAATCATTAGCTGATTAAAATAAAATATTAGATAAATTTAAGTTTAGATATTTTTAATTGTTTGTATCAGGGTTGTAGTGCTGAAACGGGGTGGCTAACATAGTGGTTAGCACGGTCACCTTACAACAAGAAGGTCCTGGGTTCGAATCCCTTGTTTGGGGTCTTTCTGTGCGGAATTTGCATGTTCTCCCCGCGCTTGTGTGCGTTTCCTCCGGGTACTCCGGTTTCCTCCCACAGTCCAAAAACATTTGCATTAGGATAATTAGTGACTCTATATTGCCTATAGAAGTGAATATGTGAGTGTGTGCTTGTGTGTGTGGCCCTGCAATGGATTGGCGACCTGTCCACGGTGTGTAAACCCTGCCTCTTGCCCTATGTGCACTGGGATAGGCTCCAGTGGACCCTCGTGACCCTGAAAAGTTTAGAAGATGAATGAATGAATGTAGTGCTGAAACTATTCTAATTGTAGGGATTTTTCTTTTTCTTCTTTTTGTGCTAAAACTTTGTTAGACGGTAGTAGTCTTGTCAGTCTGTATAGGGTGTACCCCTGCCTCCTGCCCTACGTGTGCTGGGATAATCTCCAGCAGACCCCTGTGACCCAGAGGTAGGAAATAAGTGGGTATAAAAGATAAAAAGAAGATAAATGAAAATCAATATCGAAGTTGAAATTTTGAGTTACTGTTGCTTGATTATTGATAAACAGTGTTTTTGGTTACAGTTTCACAAATTATTATATTAGATTTCGCTTTTTTGTCATTGAACAAGTTAATGTACAAGGCATTAGCCACTAGATGGCATGTTTTATGGCTCTGTAACCACATGGTGCTTAACACAGCAATATGCATATTGTTTTGATAGATCTCATAATGAGCAACACAAGACTCAATTTAATGCTTTATAAAATATTGTCAATGATGTTAAAAACCTACATTTACAAGCAACAAAGCCATATATCAAAACCTTCAGGACATTGAAGCTATTGTCATTGCTATGTTAATAAGCCATATTAGTGAAACAGCAATATTAGTAGGTCACAGAGGTCTGCTGGAGCCTATCCCGGCGCACATAGGGCGAAAGGCCAGGGTACACCCGGGACGGGTCGTCAATCCTTTGCAGTAAGTTACAATCATTTTATTTAATCTTCTTTACCCGCTTATTCCCGAATCCGGGGTCACGGGGGTCTGCTGGAGCCTATCTCAGCGCACATAGGGAGGAAGGCAGGGGGTACACCCTGGACAGGTCTAAGTTACAATCATGATATATGAAAATGCTCAACACACCTACACAACTAAATAGCAAGTGAAATATTCAGGTGTTTCTTTTGTCCTGGCAAGCACCACTTACATCTTCTTCATGTAGGATCATGCATTACACAATTAACGGAAAGCAAACAGAATTTTAGGGAAAATAAATTGACACTGTAGTAGTTGTAAAGGCTAAAAAATACTATGTGCATGATGCATTTCCTACAAGTACAAATACCCCCACTAGATGCTGTGCACCAGATTATGATGACATTATTTCTTGTCATAAAAATATTTCTGTAATTTGAAATTGTTTGATAGAAATCTGGTAATCACTTCTTGCAGCTATATTTCATTTTAAATTCTGTTTTTACTGACTTTATGAGTAAAATTCTGTTTTTTTTACTGACTTTTTCACTTTATTTAAAGTCCTCTTATGTAACCACTACGTTAGCCACCCCGTTGTTTTTTTTACTGACTTTTTCACTTTATTTAAAGTCCTCTTATGTAAATCACCTTAAATACCATGGTGTATTTAGGGTGCTATATAAATATATATCTTTTCCCTGCTATTGTACTGAAAAGTGAAAAGTGAAAAGAGGAAAGGGTGGCCTAGTGGTTAAATTGTTGTACTAAAAGACTGTAGTTCGATTCCCAGCACGACCAAGCCACTATTATGGGCCCCTGAGCAAGGCCCTTAACCCCCAATTGCTCAGTTGTAGTCGCTCTGTCTGCCAAGTGCTGTTAAAGTAAACCCATGACAATATTTGTAAGATTTTTAGTATTTACTGCTTGTTATAAGTTACTGTGGCCATTGTAATATTAATTATATAATAAAAACTTGATTTAATAGAACTAGAACTCCACCAATAGGAACACTGACCTTTAGCTTAATTGCTAGAAAGCCATGGATTATCTGCACAAAAAAACCTTTCAACACTACAGCAATGTTAAAAAAGTGGTGCACTATCGTGAGACACTCAAACAGTTAGGGAAACATTTATTTTCTGATATAGAATCTAAATCTTGTCATATAACTAAAGCATTAACATATTGATAGGTGCATTAGAGAAAATTATATACATTTAATGCCTTTGTGTAAATGTGTTGCTAAGTTCTTATGTATATAATGTTAAAAATAACAACAATTTAAAACAACTTGTGTCAAGACATGCGACACTGCAGACTGTCACACACATTCAATGCACATAAACACGACCGGAAAACTATCTGAGGCAAGATCGGATCGATTAAGATCTAAAATTGATCCAGGACTTACAGCTCTTATTGATCGTAAGATTGCTACTGTCTTGTTAGCAGAGAGAAAGTCACAGACCCAAATTCTACTGCACAACTCCACCTAAATTTGGTACAATGGTAGGAGTTAAGTAGTCGTTTGTTCGTAAATTAACGAGTTTTTATGTTTTATGTTTTTGTTTAAATAACCTTTTCAGGTCAGTTGTAACTGTCTTCTTGATTACAGCATGTCCTTTTGAAACCCTAAGGCGTACCCAGGAACACCAGAAAATCAATTTGCTTAATACGGGTCTCGCACATGCAAACACACACAAACACACCTTGGACAACAGAAACACACATAACATAATATTCCTATCAATAAACCTTTTCGAGTCAGGAAAAATAGTTTTTAGTCTAAAAAAATTACATTTCCACTTCTACAACAACACAATTTATTTTCCAAATCATGCCTTGGAGCTTTAAAAGGAGTTAATTTAATGACTCACAAAGTATACAAAGGGGCGACTTGGTGTGTAGTGGTTAGCACAATTGCCTCACAGCAAGAAGGTCCCGGGTAAGGGGTTTTTCTGTGCGTGTGCATTTAACTCTAAATTGCCCATAGGAGTGAGTGTGAGTGTGTGTGGTTGTTCATCTATGTGTGACCCTGCAATTACTAAGTGGGTATAGAAGATGAATGAATGAATGAATAAATAAGGTATACATGTTAAAATGTTAATAATACAACTTTGGGAATTTTTAAGTTTTGCTTAAATAAAAGCGATGCAAAAATAAGTACACCCCACAACACATTTATGAATTTCAATGACAAGTCTTCTAGGCATGGAATAAAGAAACTTTTTTCATTCCTCACCATTGCCTTTTTTTAAAGACTGGATGCTGGATGGAGAGTCATGCTCAACAAGTTTACTTTAGAATTCCCTATAGATTACGTTTAGATCAGTAGACATAACCTACAACTAAATCACTTTCACCCCATTTCTTCTCCAGAAATCCTTTAGAAGTTGCTTTAGATGTGTGACAGTTGCTGATAGTCCTCGTCTTTGTCAGCATGGGCCATTGCAAACCATAGCCGTTTTTTGTGCCTGAGCTTTAGAAAAACATGCATTCCTCTGCAGTGTTTGCCATTTTTGACACATGAAACGGTCACCCCGGCAACAAAAGTCAGTACACCCCTAAGAGGAAATGTCCAAATTGGGTCCAAGTAGCCATTTTCCCTCACTGTTGTCATGAAACTCCTATGTGTTACAAGGTCTCAGGTGTGACTGGGGAGCAGGTGTGTTAAATGTGGTGTTATTATTTTCACTCTCCCATACTGGCCAATGGAAGTTTAACATGGCCCCTAATATCAAAAAACCCTCTCTGAGGATCTTAAAAAAAGTATTTTTGCTCTATATAAAGATGTTCTAAACTATAAGAAGATTCAGTCACATTGGTGACTCTAAATTGCCCATAGGGGTGAGTGTGTGGTTGTCTGTATGTGGCCCTGCGATGGACTGGCAACCTGTCCAGGGTGTACCCCTTTCCTCTCGCCCTATGTGCGCTGGGATAGTCTCAGCAGACCCCCATGACACTGAATTAGGAAATAGCTGGGTATAGAACATGAATGAATGAATAAAAAAACTGCTTAGTTACTCACTAAAAGTGCAGCAGGGCTTCATAACTGATTTCAATTTAGTCATATATACACATTTCTTTGGAATTCCATCTAGATTAGAAATGTTTTCACAGTAGCCTAGTTGGTAGCACTTTTACGTCATAGTGGCCTTTCTGTGTACTCCTTCCACAGTCCAAAAACATGTATGTTGATTGGTGATTCTATATTGGAGTACATATAGGAGAGTGCGTGTAGCCCTGTGATGGAGTGGTGACCTGTCCAGGGTGTACTCCTCCTGCATTATGCCCTTTCAGATATAGGATAGGCATATAATATATCTGAAATAGGCCTTAATAAATAAATATAATAAATAAATAAATCTATCTTCTGATAGTGGCCTAGTAGTTCGGGATTCGATTCCCAGCACCACCAAGCCACCTCTGTGGCTCCTGAGCAAGGCCTTTAACCCCCAATTGCTCAGTTGTAAGTCGCTCTGGATAAGGGTGTCCGCCAAATGCTGTTAATGTAAATGAATGAAGGAATGTTTACATGAGACAGATATGCACTGAAAATACATACTGTACAATATCTAGTGCTACTTAATTTCATTTGATTGTACCATAAAGAACTTTTTGCATTTACATTGGACCCCCCCCCAGTTGATCAATGGGAATTTTTGAATTGTATATATTTATTTTTTTTCTCATCTAGGAGTCACCAAATAGCTTTCCTATAGATTATTTTTTTAACTAGGAATTTCTTTCTAATTTTAACAATTTGAAATATAAAAATTGTATTCAATAGATCAAGACAAGATGGGAAAGGGTGGCCTAGTGGTTAAGCCACCACTGTGGGCTCCTGAGAAAGGCCCTTAACCCCCAATTTCTCAGTTGTGAGTCGCTCTGAATAAGGGCGTCTGCAAAATTCTGTCAATGTAATGTAACAAGTTCATTTTCAATAATGTCTTCTACTGATTTACCTGTTAATAACAGGAAGGGATTAAACTGTCTCCTGACAATTAACAACCGAGAAACAGAATCTTGTCAGGGCTCCAAACTGATTAGCTTTTCTCTTATTGATTTAGTCTGATTTGCTTCAGGTCATTGTTAGTTTTATCCCCATGGAGGCAAGTCTTAACCAAGCTAAAATTAGCAGACAGCAGAACAGTACAATGCTTTATTATCATTTTAAAGTGTTTTTACCAATGTAACTATTTAGAATTTAGCTTAAACCACTGATATTGTGGAATTCAAAAATTTTAAAGCGGCTCGGCTAAGGTTTTATCGTCTTCAGAGATCCACCTCAGGCATCTCAATATATCTCTATAATATATCTCTATGTTCAACAGAGTAGAAGACTAAAAAGCTGGAGTCTGATAGAGTGTTGAGTGCATAGATAATACATGATAGATGACAGAATTCAAAGAGATCAAACACATAGAGGACAGAATGGAAATGGAACCCATTCAGAAATCGGATGTTTCTGGCAGACATAAAAGGGTGAAAGGCTTAGTGTGTGATCCTGGGTGTGTTTACCAGTGTGTGTATATGATAAAGCTATGATAATTCTTTAATAAAAATGTATGGTTATGGGTGAAAGCAGTCTAATAAAAAGCTAAAGCTAAATCTTTAGTATCTTGTGTTTTTGAACTAATTTCTTATCATTTTTTCTTTCTTTGCAGTGCTATTATTTTTAGTCAATTTACATCCAGGCCCCAAGCTAGCCAACCAAACTATTGCCTATAGTGAATGACAGTGTATTGCTGTACGAAAGATCACATCCTGGCTAGCTCAATTGTGGTCTCCTTATTTACAGATGGATTCAGTGTTTAGTGAATTGCCTTAATTGATATGATCATGATAATAAACTATGTTTATTGTTAAAAAGTGATATATAAATAAATGTGGCTTGACTTTCTCCCATGATTTCAGCAAAAAATGGAATTTCCACCTGTTTTTAAATCTTATCCTCAGTGTTGTTACAGTATGCCCTTCCTGATTTTCCCAATTGTTACACTTTAATGTTTTAGATCATACAACAAATTTAAATATTAGTCAAAGATAACATGAGTAAACACAAAAGACAGTTTTTAAATGAAGGTTTTTATTATTAAGGGAAGACAAAATCCGAAACTACATGGCCCTGTGTAAGAAAGTGTTTGCCCCCCCCTGTTAAAACATAACCTAACTGTTGTTTATCACAAGTGAGTTCAATATCTCTAGCCACACTCAAGCTTGATTACTGCCACACCTTTTTGCAATCAAGAAATCACTTAAAAAGGACCTGACAAAGTGAAGTAGACCAAAAGATCCTCAAAAGCTAGACATCATGCTGAGATCGAGAGAAATTCAGAAACAAATAAGAACGAAAGTAATTGAGCACTATCAGTCTGGTTATAAAAGGTTATAAAGCCATTTCTAAAGCTTTGGGACTCCAGCGAAACACAGTGAGAGCCAAAATCCACAAATGGCGAAAACATGGAGAACCTTCCTAGGAGCAACCAGAACATCATACCAACAGTAAAATATGGTGATGGTAGTGTGATGGTCTGGGGCTGTTTTGTTGCTTCAGGACCTGGAAGACTTGCTGTGATAAATGAAACCATGAATCCTGAAGGAGAATGTCCGGCCATTTGTTCGTGACCTCAAGCTGAAGCCAACTTTGGTTCTGTAGCAGGACAATCATACAAAATACACCAGCAAGTCCACCTCTGAATAGCTAAAAAAAAATCAAATGAAGACTTTGGAGTGGCTTAGTGAAAGTCCTGACCTGAATCCTAATGAGATACTGTGGAATGACTTTAAATAGCCAGTTCATGCTTGAAACCCCTCTAATGTGGCTGAATTACAACAATGCTGCAAAGATAAGTGGATCAAAATTCTTCCACAGCGCTGTAACAGACTACAGATAACAAGTTATCAATTATTGATTGCAGTAGTGGCTGATAAGGGTGGCCCAACCAGTTATTAGGTTTAGTAGTTTGGGATTTTGTTTTCCCATCATAATAAAAATCTTCATTTTAAAACTGTATTTTGTGTTTATTCGTGTTATCTTTGACTACCATTTTAATTAGTTTGA